>JAEIIH010022709.1:0-33447 GCA_018904745.1 Drosophila orosa | reverse complement strand
ATTTATTTATTTATTAAAGATGATAGTAAAGCTTACAAAACTAATACTAACATTGGGTTGCAGTGCTAGCTACGAGGCCTTCGACTACAGCCAAGAAAAGATGTTTATTTGTTTGATATACATATATTAATTAATCAAATTAAGTACAACTTTTTAATTTTTTACATTTTTCTTGCTTAATTTCGATCGGGTTGGCCAGGTCCGCAGAGCACCAGCCCAATAAACACGCCCACAGTAAAAGGCATTATCTGATTTTTGGTGTCCTTGGCCACCAAGTAGCCTATTAAGCAGCCAACCAGAAATACAGCGGTAGAGTCAGCTTCCATTATTGGGCTATATCCTCTAGCAGTTCTTGGCAATAAAAACTCTCACCAAACAGCCAACTAGAAATGTGAGTAGCCAATCAGAATCCATATTTTAGAATTTTTATAGGAGCGCAGAAAGGTCAGAAAAAGTCAAGCCTACTGAAATCGCTGTGAGCTATCTTACCTAAGCGAAGGCTTCGCTCTTGCCTACCAAATAGCCAACGATACAGCCTACAATGAAAGTTAGCATCAAATTGTTATCCATAATTTGGTGATCCAACAAAATATACAAAATGGTTTTCATATGACATTTCTAGCCCAGAAAACTTGATGGGTAAGAATCAAGAATCGTTGGAATACAGGAAAAATTCATACAAATGTTATTATTAAGCTTCATCGAAATCTGAACTATATTTCTTATAAAATTTTACAAATGGATTATTGCTTCAAATATTAATTTATTATTATTTCAGAAATATTACCTTCTGAAATAATAATACAAATAATGTACAAAAAATAGAATTAATTCAATAGAACCTTTTTTTTAGGAACGGTAAAAACATAAGGTGCATTCGAGATCAATGTCAGATATTTCCCCTATTCAAATCTCATAGCTAGGCAAAGTTCTCACTATTCAAAATTTTCAATTCGGCTAACATCAAAAATTTTTCGGAAAGTTTTCTCCAAAATTATAAAAAAAATTTCAACTGTATTTTATTTATTTATTTATTTAGCTTCTGGTTACGTGTCAGTTACAAACTGTTGATTGTCCCAGTTTCGATCCTGATCCCCTGACTAGACCTTCTACGATGTGCGAAAAGAAGGATTGTCCTCCGCCCCCGAGATGCTGCCCACCGCCGCCTCCGTCCTGTCGCCCGCAACCAACATTATTCCAGAGACTGAACTGTGTTGCTTGCAATCGGTTGTTCTTTTTTCTGGTGGGCGCTGGAATAGGACTCTTCTGGAACAAGCTCCAACAGGATAAGAAGAAAGCTGCTGAGGAGGACGCCAAACCGGCGAAGCAGAAGGAGAAGGAACAGAAGGAGCGCGAGAAGGCGAAGGCCGACAAGGAAAAGGCCGAGAAGGATAAGGCAGAGAAGGAGAGGAAGGAGAAGGAAAAGAAGGATAAGCAAAAACAGAATAAGGAGAAGGGCAACAAGTATGCCGAAACCAACCATGGAAAATGATAACATACATATCTGCCGAATAAAAATAATCCACTTTGGTTGGGAAATATGTTAATCCCAGTAAATTCATTACTGGGGCGAATTATAATAAGCGTTTCCTTTAAAGTTGTGACAATCTTGTCAAAAGCTTAAGTAAGTATCGAAATAAGATGCATAACGCCCATACATTTTGTGCTGAGAACGTAAAAATCTGAGTAATATGTGCCCACTGATATAGAATGCTCAAGGATATTCCCTTTGGCTTTTAAACAACATTTAAAGGCGTTACTAATCTTATCCTTGGTATAAGAACCTCCCTCCCACCCATAAACTAAACATTTGAAATACTGGTAAAGCAGGAACTCTAGTAATTTAATAAAGTGCATCCAGAAGAAGTAACAGATTAATCCAAGGAAACGGGGCCAGTTGACAAATTGCTCAACTGATCAATTTATCAACGGGAGGTCGAGGTCTGGCATGTGTCTTCGGTGATCATTCGATGGGCTTTCTATGTTCAATGCAGTCCCGCCATACGAATGCTTGAATGATGCACATCCCATCTTAAGGATCTGGCGGTTTGGAAACGGTCGGTTTTCAGATTGGCATCGGCGTCCGTATCGGTATTGGTTTCAGTTATTTCTTATCCTTTTTGTCATCCTTCTTTTTGTTATTGTCATCTGACTTGCCCTTGTTGTCCCTGTGCCGCACGTAGAAGATGCCTAGTCCCACTCCAAGCACAAAGAAGAAGACCCGATTGCATTGCTTGCAGTTGAGACGGGCCAGGAGCGAGGGCATCGGGCGGCAAACGCGCCGGACCTCGGTGCTCTTACAACTGGGCATGGTTCCAAGTGCTTTGCTGGCTCACGGCTTCGATTCTTTGAAAATTTTGACGGGATTTCAGTTTGCCAGACTTCTGTTTAGAATCAAAAAAAAAAAAAAACAGGTTAAAAATTTTGTACAAGCCGAGAGGGTTACACACGCTAGTCAAAGGCCTCGATATATACTGAGCACAGGCACATAGACCGTTTTGGCAGGTGACATTTTGACCCGAACATGGCCTACTAGATCAGGCATTATCTGCCGGAAAAGGAAACCCCTCTTAAAACCTATTTCCCTTCTCAGCTATTTTTTCTTTTGAGTCCTTGCCCTTATCCCCCTCATCGGGGATCAGTTCTTGATCTGCCGGATAACGAAACCCCTCTTAAATCCTATTTCCCTTCTCACCTATTTCTTCTTTGAGTCCTTGCCCTTATCCCCCTCATTGTAGAATGTCTTGGCAAACCACAGGCCGGCCACGATGCCCGCAAAACAAGCGGCTAGACGTTCGCACATCATTTGCATGGTGACGTTAAGTTTATATTTGAGAAAAGAAACTAGAGTTTGGCCCGAAGGAAGAAGCAATTTTTTGGTATACGTACAATTTAGAAATTTTTTTTGTGGATTAATCGGTGTTCACTGATGCGGCCAAAATGAATAACTGAAAAATGAAAGCTACCCCCGTACGGGACTCGGCGAGACTTTAACCCAAATCTCAGAGCCTGCTTGGGACGGCCAGAACTCGGTCCCCCCCCCTTAGTTAACTGAGAGATTACAAAGGCCAATTTAATTAGCCGGGATTACGCGTGTCCCAAGGCTGCGAAAATGCGAAATTAAAGTGCCATTGTGGCACCTTCATTGAAATCGCTGTGCTCGCATTCGCGTATATTTGGCGCACACACAACAAAGGCTCCACAGGCTACAAAGGATGCGATTTGGCGAAATATGAATCAGTTGGGGGGCATAGCCGCAGGAGCCGAAAACTTACTTTACCAGAAACCTGCGACTTACGAGTGGCTTCGATTCTCATTCACCCAAATGCTCAAAGATACAAAGTCAAGAGTTGCCCGTTTCGCATCTTTATTTGAACGCCAAAAATTTAGGAGGAAATCCCCAGCTTGAAAGTCTTAACAAAAGGGGAAAACAACCAAAGTGCCGCCTCGTAGGACGTATTCCAGAGAAAAATCATATCCAGTCTTTGTTAATTTACTTTTCCGCATTTGACCTCAAGCTTATCATTGCCGGATCTATATTGGATTTTCGAGCAAATCGAGATGACCTGCCATCTTGGTTTCCCTTTTCACGGTCTGCATTCATATTTTGTTCGTATCCAGACGTCCGGTCTCCTTGGTTTGCCTTTTCAGATGCTGCATTGGAATTTTGATCGAGTCCAGATGACTCGGCGGCTGCTTGGTTCCCCTTCTTGTCAGCTCCTATACTGGAATTGCGATCGTTTTTAGATGCATTTTCTAGAAGAGAATTCAATTGAAACTACCCAGCTTAGCCTATTTATCCTTTCCCTTGCCTTTGTCCTTCGACTGGCCACCAACTTCTGGAATCTTGAATGGGGCGAAATTATGCGCGTACCAGAGGCCCACAAAAGTGCCCAATATAAGGGCCGAAAGTCGATCGCAAAAGGTACGCATTTCGAAAAAAACACCAAAAAATTAGGCTGAGCTCGTAAAAAATATGGTCGCAATTTTGTTTACTACAAATTTAAATCAGAGACTGTTAATTTGAGTTAATATGTGTGTAACTTAACAGGCATGGCCTGCCTGCTATCACTTGACAACAAATTCTTAATTTTAAAAAGCCAACTTCCTCTCTAAAACTTTCGTTTTTGACTTGTTTCCCAACCCAAGCCACACAAGAAAAGCAATCCCCAAGTTTTGGTTTTGCTTGGCTGCGGGGATGTCAGTCAGCAGCAGATAAAACCGAACAGGTGAGGTTTTTCTCCGAAAAGCCCATCCGAATTACTTGGCAGGAGAACAAAGCTCCTTTCACATTGTATGTTACACCCAGAAAAAACAAATGAGAACGATAATCAAATCTCATTGCACTTTTTTACTTTATTAACTTTATTAAAATCACAATGAAATTATTCTCGAAAAAAGTGAGCTTGAATTCGAGTTCAAGACCGAGTCGTAACCATTGTGCTTTAGAAATGTGAGTATTCTTAATATAATTTATAACATACTTTGCCATAAATTGATCTTGGCAGAAAGAAAATACATTACTTTTTTCTCAGTAAACGTATAAATAAATGGTTCCAAAGTTCCCCAAGTGTTAAATTAGGTTTAGCTTTCAGATTTGTTTTAGTCATGCTGAATTCCCTTTTCTTTATTCAATTTATATAGAAGACTGCTTCATAAATCGATCTTGACAGTCTTGAGCTATTGAAAATACATAACTTTTTTGTAAGTATACTCATAAATAATTAGTTCAAAAGTTCCCCAAGTGTAGATTAGGTTTAGCTTTTAGATTTGTTTTAGTCATAATGAATTCTCTTTTCTTTGTTCAACTTATATAGATGACTGCGTCATAAATCGATCTTGAGCTATTGAAAATACATAACTCATAATACTCATAAATAAGTAGTTCATAAGTTCCCCAATTATTAGATTAGGTTTAGCTTTTAGATTTTATTTAGTTTCAAGTTGGTTTCTGCTCCTCACTGCTTACTCACCTGGGGATCTGCAGCGCGATCTCGTCCAGACTGTCCGACGGACTCATCGGCGTCCGCTCGAAGAGGCGCGAGGGGGCCAAGGTCAGGTGGCCGGTGGAGTCGCTGACGCATTTGAAGACCTTGGCCCCCCTCCGCTGGCGCTGCTGCTGGCGCTGCTGCTCCACACGCTTCTTGCGCTTGTTCTCCTCGGCGCGCTGCAGGTTATGCAATCGAAAGAAGAACATTGACATTCTGCGGGGGCAAGTTGGTGGTGGTGGTTTTAAGTTGGTGGTGGGAGGATGTTATGACGAGTTGATTGCAGAATTAATTTCAATTTCGGTCGCGTTGTTTGCTTATCCAATGGGTTTTCCGTTGAATTTTCACGGTTTTTCGTGCACAAAATGGTTCAGTTATTGTTGTTGAGGGAATTTTAATAGTTGTCGTCGTTGTCGTATTTTGTTTTCCACAAATTGTTTTTTATTAATTTGGTTGTTGGTTGATTTTCAGTTTTCATTGTTAGCAAAAGCATGAGTTGACATGGAGCGTATAAATGGTAAAAGCACAGCGAATTTTTTTACTTAAATGTGTGTAAATTGCATTTTCTGCCTTGTGTGTGGTGTTAGGGAGCTTTCAATACTTTGAAACAGTATGCGATAAAAAAATAAAAGCAAACGGAAGCATGCATATATGATTAGTCTCAATTATTGTTTTTTTTTTATACAAAGGGTAGTAAATAAATAAATATCAAGTGCTTTACGGAAAATATTCTACCAAAAACATGCTCAAAGATATGAAATAAACTAAAATAACAAAGAAAATAACTCTACAATTAATAACTAGGTTATCTTCGGCAAAACTAATGGCAAAACTAAATCAGGAAAAGTGACATACGCTCGAGGGCGCAACCAACTTCCTTAATATCAATCAAATTTTGAAGAGAAACGGAATTTTCCGAAAATGAAAAAGGGAAAACTTTACAGCTAGCAAACTGGCAACTGTCCGCAAACGGAGGGCTCAGAATTTCGTCTCTTTCCAATCCGGAAATTGAAATATGAACCGCATTTGGGGCAAAAGAGAGATTTATGTCCATTTCCAAAAAAGAAAAAAAGGAAAAAAATGCCACACAATGTCTCTGTCGGAAGTGGCGGAAGTTCAGCGGGTAAGCCAGATTTCACAGCAACTTAAAGCTGCAGCACTCATTACTTTGATATCCTTAATGCAAGCGAGGCCAAAGGCAGTCCCAAATCAGAGATATTTGGCTGGCAAATTGATTGATTGATCAGCTGCAATCAGAATCAACTGATTCTCTTGTCATCAGCTCCAGATTTCCGTTCAATTAGCAGGCGAATTCCCTCCCTAATGAGCTTGGGGAACCACTCTCCTTCGCGCTTGTGTCAAAAATAAATTAATCGAAATTTGCATAAATTTTGAGGGAGAGACATTGTCGCGTCGTCTGCCCCAATACTCCTCCAAACACTCTAAATGATTGCGTGCCCGAAACTTAATTATAAAAGCCAAGAGAAAATGCCAGCCGGAGCCGTGAAAATTGCGTTGAACTGGAATAAAAATGAACGCTTGGCATCGTCATTAGCTGCTTCACGCAGACAGTTTGATTTGGATAATTACACGGGTATTTAATAATTTATTTCGCCTTATTTACAGAACATTTTAAGAAAAATATATGAGTTGAGTAGCTTCATTTTGATAATTACCTAGGTATTTGATTCACAGCAAATATTTAAAATATTTACCTTGAATCTATGTCACTTATCTTTTTGATTGTTTAAGAAGAATTTCTAACACGAATTTATAGCTCAGCTCTTATATAAATCACTTTAAAGATAAGATTCAAGTTGTGACAAATCGAGTAAAAAAGAAATTGGATAAACAAAAATATATAAATGTAAAGAACCACACATAGTTTTCCACTGGATTTTCCCCTAAAATTAATTAAACCAGCAAGCATTAAATGTAAACCACTTGTTTATGAAATTATAAATTCCCTTTTAGAATCCATTTTAAATCTACAAATATTTAAATGCTGTCCCAGCTGCCCGGGTAATCCCCGACATTTATTATGGCCCACGAGGAGAGAATTACGGAGCGTGGCGGAAAAAAATGGCAAGTAAAGATTCTCCTCACAAATGGCAGTTCATCATCAGGCGGGTTTGTTTGAGAATGCCCCCTATTAGTGCTAATGATGTCTCGCTGTGGCCATTTGGGAACTGAAACACTTCAATGAAAGGCAATGCACTAAATGCAAGCAGATTTAGCGTTTCACGGCATTTTTCATAACTAATAATATGATCGCCATACATTGATTCGATCTGGTTGGCTAAGCCTCAGCCAATTGCAATTTAAAAGGTTTACGAGTATACCTTATGGAATACGGATGTCAGTTTGTATGCAATGGGATACGTTTTGGAAGTGTTCCTGCTGTTAAGCCTAGTTTTTATTGTGCAATCGCGTCGAGGACCGCCCCGTATGTTTAAAAATCTTCACGATTCCATTTTATTTTTAATTCACAACTTTATTTAGCGGACTTGTGTGCCTTGCCTCTAATCATCCTGGTGAGACCGAGGGCCAGTTGCTCTCCCCTCATGAGAGTTTGGACCTTAAGAGAGGGTAGATGCGTTGAGGGACGACAGTGCGTTCATGGATATACCAAGAATGAGTGTAAAAAATATTGCGAGAACAGACCCAGAACAACCCCAGTACCTCTTCACATTCAATGCGCACCTAAAACAACACAACCAGCAATCACGGCCAGCTCAGATACCGAAATAACAACGAAAAGTGACATTTCCACCAGAAGACCTAGAAGAACTAGAAGGCCAAGAACGACTGTCAGTATTGATTGTTTATTTTGGCAGTTGGAAAACAAACACAGAAAAAATAAGTATCCACGCTAGGGAGTGTTTTAGGTTAACTAAGAAAAATCGGAATAATAATTAATTAATTAATGCACAGTTGTTGCGCCCAAAGGCCAAAAATAAAAATAATAGTCACCAAAAATGTTCGAAAAGTAACCAAATCGTCTCTAAAATGTCCTAATTTATTTATGGTAAACAGATTTGAAAATAGAATGCAAAGAGGGAGCCCGCGATCATTTTTGCAGCGCAGCGGAGTGTTTTGTTGATTTTCTTAACACCTAAGATGCATTTCAAAATGGTAATACGTGTGCTAGAGAGGTCCGATTTTGATTATTTTAAATTTATTTTAAAGTTTCAGGTATTTAGTTTAATTAATTATTTTTAAAGAGTTTAATTGAATCGATTTATTATTTTTTGTGGATTTTTCATTGATTGTCCCTTTTTCTGTGTATTATTTGAACACATAATCTATGAGATTGGTAAAGATATCTTAAAAAACAAAAAGTTGTTCATACTAAAAGTTGATTTTTAACCAATCGTTCTTATGGGATATGATACAGACGTCCTATATTATAAACTTAGAATATGTTTCTAGATTTATGGTATTAACTTCATAACGATATGTCTACTGGAAGTATTTATGGCCGCGTCTCCATACAAACGCAATGTCTTTAAAATATCCTTCCAATTAGGAATATTTATGGAGCGCTTCGGTAAGGAAGCCATAAGCTCTACCAAATTAGCAAATCATTTAAATAAAATAAAATCCTTATCAAGCCGAGGGCACGCAGCCCTCAGGAGTTTTTCTTCCTCAAAAATGTATTTTCACGGCCATTGAAAATCGTCGTAAAAAAGCAAAGAGCAGGCGAACAATATGGGATATTTTTGGCCAGGCGAACAATGCCAAGGGGGGAAAACACCCGGAACAGAAAAAGCGAAGGCAAAGGCAATAATCATTAGGCAACAAAGGACTCGAGCGAGGTTGGGCAGCCTCTTCTATCGGGTTGAGTGCGTTGTCAAACGCTGACCAGGCTAAAAAAAAGGAACAAAAAGAAAAAATGCCAAAATAAACACTTGTCGCCGGTGGAATTCAGAGTGGGGAAGGTGGCTTAGGTGGTTTGGCCAACCACAAAAGAGGATATTTTCCAGCTCAGCACGCGCTCAGGCGCTGGTGCGTGCCGCATCGACTGCTCCTACTCCATGGCCTGAGTCCTGAGTCCCGGGTTCCGAGACCATTAGCCATGTGAGTGTGGCAGGAATATGAAGAACACTCGGGGTGGGACCCACAGACGGATGGCAGACAGGATACAATCTTTTCACGGTCCTTGGCCGGGCCTGGGTGGCCTGGCCTGGTGGCCTGATATACGTAATAAAAATGTAGACAATTTTTACGACACTGTCCGTACCGAACACAAGTGGACATTCCGCTTTTATTTCTTCATTAAAAAGCAGTATTGATTGCCCGCCAAGGGGGACGGCAGGCGGAGCCTCGGATGAGTGCACCCGAGAGGACCTTTATACATCCATACTTTTATTATAGTTTGCCACACAAAAGCGAGCTTTGTCAGTGGCGTTATTGGGCTTTCTTGGTGCGTCGTCGTCTCTCTCTCTCTCTGTATTTGATTTATCCACATTGAATATCATATCTGTCGCTGACTTTTCATCTTTCTGATGGCTACTCCAATTTCAGAAAACCATAATGCTTTATGGTGCATTGCCAGGACTTTGATGTCGGATAATTGATTACGCATGTTAGGGTAATTCCTGTTAATGTGAGAACCATTTTTCAACGCAAAACTAATGACTCCCCAATGACCTGTTTATCGCATCAATGGCTGAACTATAAATTCGGAACTAATTGGCCTGACCTAGAGGCCTATAAAGTGGCCAATGAAGGGCTGCACTTGGTCAGTTGACAAAATGGTTAGAGCCAGGTGGCTGTTCTGTAGTTTCCTGAGCAGATTCACGGCTCTTAACGGACTCAACACCTACTATTTCAACGCCAGGAAGAGTGAATTCAATGACTCGTGGAAGCTGAAGATGTACTGCCTGGTCCACCATATACTCTGCGTTCTGGCTCTGGGCAGGATGTTCTACAATTCCGCGGGCGATATGAGGATAAGTGTGAGCATCCTTACCATGGGCGGCACAGCCGGCTTTTGCATACACTCCTGCTGGCAGAAGCGGCAGGGAATCCGGCAGCTGGCCAAGGTGCTCATCCGCATGGAGGCCAAGTCGTTCGCGGGACTGTCAAGCGGTTCGATGCTGAGGCATCGATTCTACCTAAAACTGGTGTTCGTTTCAATCACCTTGGTAAGGATTCACCTGTTCTATCCCTTCTACCTGAAGCGACTGCTGCCGCAGCTGTTCCTCCTCAATCTGGGCTCCTATTGGCTGGTGTACAACATGCTTCTGGCCGCCGTCTTTGGCTTCTACTGTATCCTGTGGCAGGTCTGTCGCAGCCAAGAGGTTATCAATAATCGAATGCTTCTGCTCCTGAGCAGAACCAGGCAGAGAAACAGAGTTCGAGAGATGACACGCTGCCTCAAACTCTACTCAAAGGTACTTCTCCTCTTTGACCAAGTTTGCCTCGAGTATGGCCACGTTTCGGTCTGTGTTTTGGCCTGCAAGAGCTGGTTTCAGATCACCTTCGGCTATGAGATATTCCACATGGTGGTCGCCCCTCATTCTATGGACATGAGCCTGGGCGTTCGAATATTTGTGGTTCTGAGCTATATCCTGGATGCCATTAACCTGTTGTATGCCACGGATGTGGCCGAAATGTTCACCAAGTTGAGGGAGGACTCATGGCGCATCTTGCGCGAGACAAATAGAATGGATCGGTTGGTGAGTTTAGCGTTTTCCAGGTCTTTTCTTCTCTAGCTTTCCCTCTTAAACTCCTCCTTCAGCTGTCTACGTTCATCCTGAAACTGTCCCTGCATCCCCAGCGGGTTGTCTTTCTCAACGTGTTCACCTTTGACCGAAAACTTACTCTGACGCTTTTTGCCAAGTCGATGCTGTACACAATCTGCTGGCTGCAGGGCGACTACAACAAGCTCAAGTCCTAGAGACTCAACGGCAAATCCTCTGATTCAAAGAGTTTTATTATATTACAGAGGCGGGAGTTTGTCTCGCCAGAACACATGCACAACTTGAACCAATACAAATATTTACATATATGCATTCAGTCAATATATAATGGAAAAATCAACTACAATACATTCAAATCCAAAGCCACAAGCCAAGGAGCTCAGCACAATCATGGCTGGGATGATGATGATGATGGGGCAAGGATTGGTTTGGCTTACACAATTGTTAAGGAAAAATCTAGGGGACGTAAGCTAGGCTCGAAGGTAGAGTATCCTGTAAGAATTATATGTTATATAAACTTATTGGAAATGTTGAAGAATATTTAGCAAGATAAAATTCTTTCGAAATATTTAATTTATTTTAAGTTTAATTTTAATATATTTCTGGCATCTCTTCTGGCCTTTTAATGCTTCAATTCCCTAGACTCTTTTATACTTTCTTTTAATGTTAAATCCACCCATTTGATGGGTATTTTCTGCCCTCTCCCTAGTACCAAAGTACCTATTCTTTACCTTTCCAGAACATATATATTATTTGCTCGCATGCAGGTGAGTATATGCTGTCGAAGGATGAACATTTTAATTTGATTTGCAATGGAAGATGGAGGATGTGTGCAGTTGCGGTGTGAAAATAGTCAAGCAAATAAAAATGAGAAGGAGAAAAGGTAATGGAAACCGAATGGTGGACGAAATCAAAGGATAAACAAAACTTACTTGTGGAAACCAATTAGCTAACTTGCTGTTACAGAGTCTAGTTAAGCGGCTATAGTTGCCGCTATTATTATTGTTATTATTGTTGTCGTTGCCGCTGCTCCTGCTGCCACTGCCACTGCCACTGGGCGTGTGGGGGCACGGGTCACTGCTCATGTTGCAGGACCAAGGATTCTTGTCGTGCTAGGAACACATACACATACACAGACACATGGACACATGGACACAAATACACGAATAAATGCAGTTGGCAGAGAACACACTTAAATGGACAGAAGATCTACAAAGCGCACAGCATGGAAAGCTCCCGGGAAAGACTGTTGATGTGTAGTTTTGCTTAGTTTCGTTTCAATTCGTTTTGCTTTACCTGAAAATCGTTCTAGGGCTTCTCTCTCGACTTGTATATTTAAGGTTCTATGGTTAGTTTATAGGTTGAATATGTTCATAGCACAGTCTACAGTTTACACGTTCAGTTACACTTTACACACGAGAATTGACAGCAAATTTCGAGTTTGGTTTTGCCTCTCCTCTCTCCCTTAGTTGACTAATTTAAAGCTTTTACCAAGTTGTATTCCATTCTGGTCATATGTACACTTATTCCTAGTTATAAATTCCTAGTTAAGATCCGTTTGGTCATCTTTATCGTTACACAAAAGTCTCACATTGATTTTTGCAACTCAGAACTGTATCCGCGTTTTGGTCCGCTCGGTTTAGGTATGTATTTATCGTTATTGGTACATTTAGTAAGTTATTAGGTGTATTTGGTCGGTTAGTGTTTGGTTTCTGGGTTGGTTGTAAATATTTAAAGCTGCTTTCCTTGGACTCCTGTTGATATTTATTGTTTTTCTCGACTTCGGCCTGGGTTCCTGCGGAAAGAGAAATTGATGCTTGGGGGAAAACTATTTGCCGGTCCGCGCATCGACTCAAGTGTGCCAGGCGACTGCCCCTCCCGGGAGGGACTGAGACATTTGCTTGCCAAACGAAATTATGGCCATGATATTTTGCAAATAATAAAAGGAGCAGCAGAGAGAAGGGACATCGGCCGACATCGGGGACACGGACACCCGTGGAGCGGAGAAGAAGCGCCGCGCCGAGCATCCTAAGTTCAGATGCGTGCCAGCCAGCCATTTGGCCATCTTTTGTGCCACTTAGCCCCGGCCACCCGGCCATTTGCCATTTTCTATTGGCCACTTGTCTCCGCTCCTGCAGCAGCCACAATAATTTAATTCCGAAGAACCCGACGCTGGCCAGTGCATGATTAAATTTAACCATTTCATCCGAAAATGTTTAATTCCACTCAGCTGGAAGCTGGATTTAGGATCCCTATACCTAGCCCCACTGTGTGCTGACTTACGCAATGTATTTTCCCAAATAAATATTATTCTTCTGTGCCAAAACACTTCAATATATAAATTCCCATTTCCATTTAAGGCCTGTTCGGTATAAGCAATGCTGACCTGCTGTAATTAATTCATTTCAACCAAGCTCCAGCGCCTAATCTCCTGGAATACACCTGTTCTGCCTAAATATAGAAATATGGGAGGAGCACCAAACGAAAATCAATAAGTGTTACACTGAAAATCGCTCATACGCCACCGGCACATGTGTGTGTGTGTGTGTGTGTGTGTGCTGGCAGCGACGTAATGGTAAAGGTAACGAAATTTTCTTCGATTATTAGTTTCGTTGCAGTTGCAAGTGACAAAAAACGCGACATAAAGTCACCTCGCCCACATGCAACATGAGACCAGGCTTGGTCCTCGCTCTCTCTTGAAATTGAATTTATGGCCAACACACACACAGCTTCCAAACAGCTGCTGCCACGACAGTTTACACATTACGTATACGTACTGTGTATACGGGAAAGTTTTTCGGCTTTGACCCGAACTATCCGGCATCCCGAGAAGCCAAGCCAACCCAGGGCCAAGGAACTTGGAGGTGCCATCAGCCCTGAGCGTATCTCTGGCTCCTCCTCACATCAGCTCAGCTATCTGGCTGAGTACGATTTTTTATGGGAAAAGTTCAAAGCAATTTTTAAAGATCAAACTGCCAAACGGAGACATGGGACGAAGGATGCGAAGGAGACCGATGGACCAGCTGGAAGCCGCTGGGGACCGGAACGGACCAATGTCGATGGCCAGAAGCCACAGAGAAATCATTTCATTTCAATTTATTTTCCCATTTCCCCATTGTTTTCACTTGTAGTTGGTGTCTTCCAATCGGAATTTGTTTTGCCATGTTGGCATTTTCACACCACACACACGCATAGCCATAGAAAATTCGAAAATTACACACCATTATTTTCCCAAATTACTCATATTTGTCTCAATGATTGTGGTTGATTGTGTTGTTGTGAGTAATTACTTCAACAGGCCTGGACTGGCCTGGCCAGGCCCACTCCTTGATTAAGGATAATTTCTTTTGTAACTTTGGATTACAAATAAATAAAAAGAAAATGTCAATGAAGTGTTCCTAATTGGATTAAAAGAGTGCCCAGAAGTTGTTTTGGCATCACAGTGATTTCAATATATACAAAAACAACAACCTGACATTGAAGATTTTTGTGAACTTTGACATTTTAGACGTCCCATTTTTGGCTCATGATTGCTCATATTTATTTGTAACTTGCAAGTGCTTTGCTTTTGCAATCTGTACTTTGCACAAGTCCAGATTACACCAAGTTTTTTAGCCACAGACAAATCCTTGGCTTAATGCAGCTTTTCGCCCATACATTTTGACACTATTTTTGGCTCCGGAAAAAAGTTGAGCTCATTAATCAAATGCCAGCCAGCTCTTGACACAAAAAAGTCAGCGGATAAACCTCACAACGAATGCCCTTTGTTGTCACTTAGAGAGAGAGGAAACTGCATTAAATAAAAGTTCCTTTATTTATTCAAATATTTAAAACCAGAATGGCAATCAATTCAAACGCTTAAGCTTACATAACCATAAGAAATTATGCAAAAGTACGAAATTAAAACAGATGAAAAGATAAGTAATAAAAACCAGGGAGCCGGGGGCAATTATGAAAAATCTTGGCAAAGTGGAAACTATGCTGAGGGTGTTTGTCAGCGGAAATTTATGCTTGTGGAGAATGACCACTTCTTGGCCAAAAGAAATGGCAGTGAACGCGGCGGCGAAGGCAGCAAAATGGCGCCACTTACTTTAATTGCTGCCACGTTGCCGGGGTCCTGGGACCGTGGTGTCAGAGGGTCCTGATGGTGGCAAATACACAAAGGACCGAGGAGCGTCTCGTGTAATTAAAGCACCACAGCACACCGCATCCAGTGCAACAATGCTTCCTGCTGGACGGTGTTAACTTGGCTGCATTGTTCGCTGGCTGCTCACGCCCTCGCCCACGAAATTTTCGGCACTCAATTGAGCACATTAACTGACTGACGCTGGGCTCCCTTGATTGCTGGCTGCCAGTCCTTCGACTTGGCCTCATAATTGGCCCCAGCACTAGCTAAGTGCTGACCGGACCACTCGGTTCCAGTTGCGTTTAGTTTAGTTACTTTTATACGAGTTTCGCCGCCGTCCGCAGGGAGTATGGTAAATGGAAAGCTTATGAATGTTTAAACAACTTTCAATTGCGAGCAAAAGTTTTCCATTTTCGCTGTAACTTTTCTTCTACTCCCTGCTCCCTGCCATGGCAAATGCATTAACAAACTTTAATTAATATGTGCGAACGGGCATAGGAACATCGATTCCTATCTATTCTACCATGTTGCCAGCTTGTCTGAAAGTTTTCACTTAAATGGATCCCCCGAGCAACAAGTTTTTCGGGGGACATTCGGGGGGCAACTTTGTTAAATTCTGATTGAAAATATAATGAGCTTTCGAATTAGGCGGGTTATTAAATTTCCAGAGAAGAAGAACACATACATATATTTGTAAAGAACATGGTATTGGACTTGTTTTTAAAGCAAATCCAGACTATTGATATTGTCACACCCAAGCACAGCAACATCTCTTGGATACAACATCTCTCAGATATAAGATTACAGCCGAGTGTCGCTGCCAAATACTTTGCCGGCAACAGCAAACTGTTACATCTTGCACACTTTGCATACGTTTGTCAAATCCAATCGGAACCCATTTAGCCCGACATTGTGGGGAACTGAAACCCAAGACAGCCCGAGAATATCTATCGTAACGCAACGTAACGTAGCGCAAAAGGGCAGAATGCCGAGTCCTGGCATGTCCTGGCTGCAGCCCGGCGATTAGCAAACAAGATGGTGTGGAGCAGAGTGCGACTTATCCTCGGAGCCAGATCAGGCCCCCCTCCGTTCGCATAAAAATGCAATGCGTTGCCTGGCAACGGTAAAAATGTGTCACCAAGGGGATAGACCAAGGGTCCAAGGGTCCTTTCCCTGCCAGAGGATATACACAGTGCAGTACAGTGCAGGGAGCACTTTGGTTCGTTGGGAAAACGCCAAATGACTTTAAATTGAGAAATCGCTTTGTGTGTGCGCTCTGTTCGGTTCGGTTCTGCTCTGTTGTAGCTACGTGCCACTTGAATGCCACTCTACTCCACTCCACCACCAGCAGCAGCAGCAGCAGCAAGGGAATAAATGAAGTTATGCAGTGTTTTCATTGATTTCCTCCGTAAAGGCCAATGGAATGGTACCCACTTCCCCGGGTACATACTCAAATTAAACGTGCCAAAAGTGAAGGAGTCAACACCTGCAGCTGCAGCACAAGTGAAGCTCTAGCCTGTCTGCTGAAAAATTCTGCACAGCTGCAGCACTTCAGCTGGAGTGACTTGATGCACTCGACATGCTACGGAAATGAGTTGGCTAATGTGACAGGCGGCGGGAAAGTCAGGCAAATTTTTGGGGACAAAAGCCGCGGGCACCAGGTGTGGCCCTGACAGGTATGCGTTGGTTTTATGGCTGATTTGCCCGCCGGCAAGCGCATTCGCCACACTTCAGCAGGCAAATGCGTTGCGCGCATTACTCACACGCCCCATAAACAATTTAAAAGGCACACATTAAAGGCCACACTCCACGGCACTTCAGCATTCAGCATTCAGCATTCCGCTCATTAAATATTGAACACGAATTTATGACCAACCGGCAAATACACACAGAGAGCTGGATAGCGAATTGCAATTTGAATTTTGTCCTTCTCGCAGGAGGGGTGAACGAAAAAAGTTGCCGTCTCTGCTGATTATTATTACGAAATTTGAATTTTCTGGAATGCATAAGAAATCATCATCCTCAAGAGAGCCAGGCGAGGGTTATTAATAAAATATGCCCGGGCTGCTCCATCATCCCTATGCGAATTCAAAGAAAGCGCCAAATTCAATCAGCGGCAAATGAAATTTCCCTTCAGGTTAGAGTCCGTAATAAATTTCATTTATTTTAGGCAGCTTGGGCCAGACTGGCCTGCGTGGATTTGTAACACTTACAATTAATATTAATTTGCTCTCGGCCCGCCATATTTAATGCAAAAGTTTTGTGAACGTCAATTCGCATCAGGCCGGAGCGGTCGCCGCCACATAATTGTCACTTAAAAGCTTTCACATGCTCTCGCTCCTTTACTTATTTATCTTTCCTTTGTGCCTCAATTATTCAGCTGTCAGTTAGCGTTGCCACGTGAGAGTCACGTCAATGTGGCAACAGTAATTGAATAAATACTGAAAAATTGAGAGCGATTTCCCTGGAAATTGTATGTTAGTTTACTTCTAGTTTGTAGCAGTAGATACAAATGGTTGCAAGTCTAATGTGAGGAGGATTTAATTGAACATTGATAGATTTTCATTTACTTTGTTTGCCACAACAGCTTTCTTTTTGCTTATTAAATGTCTATAAGCCTTTATTTCCATTAAATAAATTATTTAAAAGTAATTAATACAAGTAAGAATATTTATTCAAATATCTTATAAACTCTGTAGGTTAAAAAGCTATTTAATCCTTATTTTAGGCATAGATTTGATACCAAGTAATTTACTAAAATAACCTAAAACTAACAAAATCACAGCCTGACTTTCACTGTACCTGTGGCCAATTAACAAACCTTTCCAATTATAACTTACAGCCTCACCTCCTCGTCTCTATTGCCAACGCAGCGTATGATTTAACGCTTGGCTGCAGTCTGAAGAGAAAACTCAAAGTTCCGAGCCAAAATTAATAATTAACTATTTCAGGGCGCAGGCGGAGGAAAGTGTATACTTTGCACGTCACAGGACCAGCTGTGACCGGCCACAGGATGCGTGGAGGGAGCTGTGGTCTTCCCGCAAAATGCCTTTTGCTTGTAAATTATAATTGTTATTAATTTTTGGCAATTTGCATGATGATGATAATGATGATGATGATCAATGAATTGCCCCGGCTGGTGTTGATTAAAAACTTTCCGAGCGACAAAATCGATGATGAAATTAAGTAAACAATCAATTTGCGACGGCCAGGAGTGAATGAATGAATGAATGAAAGCCGTCTTAGTCCTGGCAGTCGCTAAGCAAACACTAGCCCCCCCTGGTGTTGGTATTTACGGGTATAATGAAAATTGTTCCTGTCCCCTAATACAAGCAAAACACATTTGCCTTTGTTCCGGGTGGCCTGGAGAAAGGTAATTCATTTGGTCGGTGGTCCTGTCCCGCTGTTTCTGCTAATAAAACATGCCCTGCACTGGGAGAAATTATTATAAACTTGGTATTCCTTTATGAAAGTTGTTTAGAGCACTTTCTCCCCCTTTTTCGGCCAGTGTGAACTGTTTGGACAGCCTGTTGCTGTTAATACAATAAAAATGGCAAACTCATCGCACTTAGCGAGGCCTAAAATATGGTGGGGTCCTTCTGCCCTTATTGGCAATTGTCAACAGTGGTCCAACAAACTTTGCCATCTAAATATATAACATTTTTGACGCTGCACGTGTCAAGCAAATAAAGAGCGAAATTTAACAGAAAAATAGTTGAGCCAAGTTGAAATGAAACTTTAACCAAATAAATTATGAGCTAAAGGTAGAATCTGACTTCGAGAAGTGGTTTAAAGTGGAAGTTTATTATAGAAGGAATAAGCATTATTCTACCTCCATTCATGTGTAAAAAGAGTAGTCAGGAATATTCGATTAAACTTGAAGGAATACGTAAGCCAGCGTTTCGCTGCATAATGTAAGCAAAATTGGATTTATACAATTAAAATCAGCCCTTAGCCGTGTGAACTGCGTCAGGCCGGGATGTTGGTGGCGCCTAATTATTCATGCATAAATTATAAATATAAATTGTTGACACGAACCAACTCTCGGCCTATATATCCAGCCTGTCAACATGTTGCTCGAGGCATTTAAGCCAAATTTGGGGGGCGAACAAACTGCCAAGGCGGCTAAGGCGGCTCAGGCGTGTTCTCTGGCTCGTGTAAATAAATTAAGCGGCTTAGGATTGCATGTGTGAGGAGCCTTAGAGATGGCTTGGCTTCTTGTTTGCCGTTTGTCGCGCTCTCCTTTTGTAATTAAAACACTTGGCAAGCGTTTTGAAAAGCGTTTGTGAGAGCAGCGTGTATTCCTAATGGAGCCATTTGTTGTGTTAATGGGGACAACATGGCTAAGCCTGTTATGATTATAAAGTTGGTACTAGCCTGGTAATTATTTTTAAGTTATTTGCCTATGCTAATTTTAAAAACAAATTTGTGTGCAAAGCCAGAGAGTTGAAACCATTTAAATATTCCAAGTACAGCCTTCCCTGTGGTTTTTGTCCCGCACTCAACAATGTATTTTAAAGGACCACGGAAGATGATGAAGAGCCTGCAGGAAGTGCATGGAGCCGTCGTTTCGCATAAATTATGCAGTTGTTGGTGATGCCCATATCGATGGCATTTTTAATCGAACCACCACGCAACCCGGCAACCCGGCAACCCGAAAAGGAAAAATGCCGCCTCGTAAAACGGTTGAAATTTAATTAAATCAATGTGTTGATTTAATTGAAACGCAGTGTCAGTGACAGTGGCCATCTTATTACGCTTCGCCGGGCAATGCAATTAATTTACATGATAATGCACCTTAACCGCAGCCCACAACTTGGGCTCTGATGAATGAACTTTTGGCAGTTTTTGGAGACCTTAAAGGGTAAGCATTTGCTGGATTCCTTCACCATTGTGTTCAAGTCAGGATCTTTCACATATCTGGTTAAATATTTACAGGGCTTGCCGCTCACAATTTGTGAAAGGGCAAAGCCAAGTTGCAAATAGAATGAAGAATGCATGTTGAATGCTGGAAAGCCTGCCAGAGGTTATTTCTGTGACCTAATTTTCTGCAAAGTGAACTCTATTCTTTTTTTTTTAATATGAGAATACAAATACAACTAGAAAGGTATTTTAAATAAAGCCTGCTGAATGAATAGGTTGTGTGAACAACTGATAACAATTTTCAGTTTTTAGAAATGTGAAATAGTACGATTTGAACAAAGACCTCTATAAAAATAACTAAAAATATATATATATATTTTCATTGTCTCTTAGCCTTCAAAGTCACCATATTCCCTTTTTGTATCCTATTAATCCCAAAGTCAGACTATGCAATATAGTAAAATATGAACCGGCAGCGCGTTGACAGGCTGTCCATCAAAACTGTCCCTTGTCCCTTGTTTTCTTCTGGCTGCAATATGTCGAACGGTTAGTCTGTTTGTTTGCCTATTTGCTGCTACAAAAACAAAAACAACAGGGACAACTAGACCGGGTCAAAAGACTCTTCCCCCTTCCAGCCAACTATCTGTGATTGTCATGCACTTAGCCAGGCCCGACATAAGCCGACTTCGGCTGGCTGTGTCCTGTCAGCTGTAAATTTACGATTTTCCAGCGAAAGAAAAAACTTTGAAAAATATAAAGCATAATAAAAATCTTGATTTCACGTTAAGCTTTCATTGGCAGTCGTCTCTCCGCTTGGATAATTGATGGAGAAGACCTCCTCAGCTTGGCTCTTAAAGCTTTCCGGGCAATGACTGCAAGTCGTTCCGCTTTATTTTCCCTTCCGTTTTCCTCTGGTTAACGTATTTTTCTTCTCCTATTTTTCTTTTACTGCATCTGCATTGTCCTGCTGCCTTCCACTCCTCCCTCCATATCCCCGGGCTGGTGCGATGGCAAATATTTGACTTAAACTGAACTTTTTCCTAGCTTGCCGCGAGAAGAGAGCAGTTCGGCAGAAACGGCGGTTCTTTACTTTTCACACTCAGCCTTTTTACATGGCCCTTTCCCCCAGTCTATTGGCTTAGCAACGCACACTTGAAATAAAAAGGGAAATTTTTAAAAGAAAGTGTACATAAAATATGTAAATATATAAAATAATTTCAAGGAGAAAGCCAAGCTTAAGTCGTAGGAGAGAGAGATGTGTAGAAGCATTAATAGTTCTATTATATATTTATAATTTCACTTGTAAGCTCCTCTAATAATGAAAAAATGTCTAGTAAATTTGGAAGTATGCCTTGCAGTGCAACTAATACATATCCTGCCCTGAAATGAGTTTCTGGCCGACGGTTTTAATGCGGTTAAGTGCTGGGCTGGCATATTTTGACAGCAAATTGACCGACAAACGTGTATCCTAATGACATGGGAATTCAATTTGGCGCTGGTTAAATCATTCTGCGCTGTCAGTGAAATTAGTCCTGGATTTAATTGAATGAAACAAATGAGGGAGATGATGTTGGTTGGAATCCGCCAAATGATTTGCGTTGCGAAAGAGGTAATGGAAATATAATGATGCCATAACCTGACGCCTTTCAACACTCTTTCGAATGAAGACTGACATGCGAGGCGTCCATTTCCGCTGGCTTCCCTTGGGAAAGGCACACACTCGCACCGTATATACACAATGTCAATCAGCAAATAACAATCTGACAAATGCAAATACCAGAAATTCAAATTGTATGCGATATAAATAATTCAGGGAACGAGAGTGGAATGGGGGACATATGAAAAGTTTTGTGTTTTCCGCTCGCTGTTACAATTTAAATTTTAATTAAATGATAAAACAGCAAACGGCGCGCAATCAGACTGCAAAAGCGTAACTTTAGCCAAGGGATTTCGTTGTTTTTTCCTCCACAATCCTGCGGCACAAAGGCGTCGGGTAAGTTGAGAACTTAAACCCCTTCCGAAGGATACGACACCTCACGTGACGCATGGCCCACGGATGTATGTATCCCTCAGGTGTCACCTTACATCGTTTTTCTTTTGCCCAATTTTTAGTTGTCGGTTTCCTTTTTGTTTACCGACTGACGTCAATCGATTGATTTTCGAGTGTGCTCTCCATTTCGATCCGTTCTATTCCTAATTGCAATTGACCAACGCCCGACTCATCATCAATAATACTCCGGCTCGTCCCACGCACGCATTTATTATGCAATAATTAATTGTCGCACTCCAGGAATCGGGACAGACCCCAAGGCGGTCAAGGTTGACCCCGGGCCCCCACATGTCGGCCTTATGCTCTGTTCCCATACTCAATCTGTCCGCCGTTGGCTGTCATAGCCTTCCGTGGGCTCTTTGCCACCGTAAATGCCCTGGCATATCGTCACATATGTCATTTGTGCTCTGTTTATGGCCCAGTTTTTATTGACATTGATGAGTTCACGGATAGCCCGGGGGGAAGTTATAAAGCCAGACGCCTTGAACTCACGACAGAAACATTTATTCAGGCTGAAAAGGAATGCTAACTGCTTTACGTGTGCCAGGGAGTACATATTAATTGTGTTTATCTGCGCTTATAACCATAAAGCGATCATTACAATGAAGCGAATCTAAATGTGAACATTTGTAATGAGCATAATAATACAATTTTTAGGCAGAAGAGCTTTTGTTTTTAGGTTTTTTGATGTATCATTAGTGTTTTTAAGACTGCTTACTGATCCATCCCATAAATACTTCCCCCAGAAAAGCACAACTGGCTAGTGCATAACCAGTTAATATAATACGCAACGATATTTTATAATCTCTGAGTTTCAGAGGACTACCGCCCATCTCAGACGGCAATTGGTTTCCTGAAAAATATTTACGAATCGCCGAAGTTGCCCAATGCGTACTCAGGCCCACACTTCTGCAGTGAGCGACAAAGTCCTGCAGGGCCAAGGCGTAGACGGAGTTCTGCTGCAGGACGGCGGTGTAGGACAGTCCGGAGACTATGTTCAACTGCGAGGACTTGCACAGGACCTTGCGGTAGGAGCTCCTCTGCAGCATCGAGAAGGGATCCTCGGGGTACGAGTATGTCAGATAGGCGTAGCTCGTGTTCAGCGATACCATCAGACGGATTTGCTCAGCGCTGCTCACAACCATCACATTCGGCAGGGTCTTCTCTATGAAGTCCTGATCCATTTCCTCCATGATATTCTTTAGGTTGAGGTAGTTAAAGACCACGGTTAAGTTGCTCTCGGCTAGCTGCTGGAAATCGAGGATGTGATTGTAATGGGGAAACATGGTCATAACTGTGCTATACAGAGCATTAGTTATGGTCGAATTGATTAGGCCCGAGCAAGTCATCACCATGATAAGCAGACCCTTGGCGGATCTGTATCGATTGCCCCGGGGAATGGACATTCCCAGAAGGCAACGTATTATTCGCAGATTGAATACTATGCCCAAGATGTCCAGGCTGTTCGGTTTTCTATGGATTATTGCGCAAAGTCGCCTGAAAAGAACCTCCACAGCACTGAGGAGAATGTATGAAGTGATAAAAGTAAAGGTTGGACCCATCCCGTGAACGAGATAAAGCCGTTCCCCCACGGATAACTCCATGCCGCAGGGTACTACAACGGACAGGGCGGTCATGCCCAGGAAGCAGTCGCTTTTACCGAGTTCCGGATGTCTGAAGTTCATAAGTTGCCCAGTCATGGGCAGATCGAGTTTTCCCCTAACAGTGCTCTCCATGATCTGCCATTGTGGCAAGGATTCATTGCCCCTTAGGGGCCTCTGCAGCCTTAAAGTGATGTTGTGCCTTTGGGCAAAGAGTCTCATTAGCTGGTACAAATAGCCACAGTACCGCTTGCGTCCCGTTCGCGGATCTGTGTGAATAAAACTTCGCGGCGGCACCAAGTCGGGCAATGTCAGGGCTTTCTTTCCCCTAAAGTTGCGCCACAGACAGGGGAAGATCCCATTCTTTTCGGAGGGTTTCTCCACCACTTGAAAGCTGGGCTGGGGAAACGGATATAGTCTAAGGCAACGATCAGCTTTTTCTATTATCAACAGACTGAGGAACTTGTGCTCGGCTGCCTGGTGTTTAATAACCTCTAAGAGGCTCTTGGAAGCGGTGACCTGCAGCCAAATCACAATTCTGGCCGCTCTCATGTGATTGAAGTTGGCAGCCAGAGCTGAGAGTAAAGAGCTATCCTCTGGGGAGTCCATGTAGACCAGGGCCAGAGTGTCCTTGCTGTGAAAGTTCACCAACTGGATGTGTTGGGTCTCATCCAAGCGAATTGTGGGCCATGCCAGTGGAAAAAGCTGCTGCAGATGGTCAAGGGTTGACTTTCTTTGCATCAGAAGAAGCGTGGGAATCGATAGTTCTTTGTCCACAGAGTCGAGGAAGTCCTTGAGGAACTGAACTTGCTCCACGGAGGCCACTGCCCCGCTGCTGACCACAAACCAAAGAAGGATGTTAAGTTTCCTCATCACTCGGTAACTTTGCTTATTCAACTGATGCCCTGACCGGAGGCACTTTGCTTTTAAATCCCTATACGTGGTGCCATACCTCTCGCTGCTAATGTATTATAAATCTAGACTTTATATCTAAAAAGCTTTGCAACGAAACCAAACATTACGTATACGCACTGTGCGATTTGATATTAAAATTAGCAAGAATATTAAAATCACATTACTTTTAGCGCCGCGAAAAGCGCCAGATTGCTACATATTTAATTAAAGGCCTCGCACATTGTCCCCTCTCTCGAAACTTTCGAACACATGTTTATGTCCTGCCATACGGTTAGTGCTTTTATTCTGGTTTTGGTTACTTTCCCCCATAAAAAACCCACTCGAGCTGAAGCCCCTCAACGACATAATTTACAAAGCGCTTTGGCAGCTGTCTACCTCTGTCTCCTGGATCCTGGCTCCTGGTTCCTGGTACTGCGTCTCCTGGCTCCCGTTTCCCGTTGCCGGTCTTCTGTCGCCTTACCGACACTTCCGGTGCCACCATGTTCGACTCTCCTCAGCCCTCTTATCGTTGTGTCAGTGTCAGTTCTGTGTGGAGGAGTGGAGCAGTTGGAGCTTTTCAAGCGCATTTAATGCGCATAATGTCAAATGCAACAAAGCAACAGAACAGAAACAACGAGACCCCATCACAAAACCACCATGGAGCAGGGGTGGGACCTGGTTTGGGCAAAGGGCAAGCACACACAATATTATTTTTAAGCAAGCTTAACCACTCGAGTTGAAATAAATTCCTTCATCTGATTAGGACAACTTTGAGCCAAGTTGGTATCTGGCTAATTAGGAAAAGGGTTGACATTAAATACTTAAAACGGACTTTCATCAATAAACCAAACAAATTAAAACAATTCAAAGTTTTCTGTTGATTCATTAGATTTATATTAAGATATATAATCAATTTAGTGAAATCAAAACCAAGCACTAATATTCCTTCTTTAAAATCGTTTAAAATAGTTGAAATCTCCCTAACATTTATTATTCATTTTGTTTTAATTTATTTGCTTAGAAAGTCTAGTACTTTAAAAATAATTTGATTCGCTTAAACGAATTTCCATAATATTATAGGTTGAAGAACTTTGAGAACCTAATAATTTAAGATGGTCAAAGCAATGGTTTAAGGTTTGATTCACTTCTTATATTACATTTTAAAGCCAACAAGTTTCAACACTTAAACTTGCAAATATTCCCAAAATATTAATCACACTTAAAGCAAAGTTGTAAAAATCCTCACTCAATCCAAAACCCCAATCACACTTGGAACTTCCATGCATTTAAAATGTAGAAAATGCGCTTTCGTCTTTAAAAACCCCTCATCCCCCGAATTCCTTTCGGAAAACTACTTTATTTTTATTTCGCCAGCATTCCCTCCTATCTCACTTTGAGGATCCCAAAGTGCGCGGCGGCCAAGCCCAAATAAATACTGGGCCCCAAACTACTTCTGTCTACAGATAAACTTTTATTGATATACAAAATTACCCACGTAGAGCAAACAAACGGGAGAATTGCTAAGGACAACAATTCCGGAATGCGGATACGGATGCGTTCGCGTTCGATTCCTGTATTCACTTTCGATGGCACACTTGAGTCGCAGGCGGATATTGGGTGTGTAGTGTGTAGTAGGACATACCTTTGGCATTTTCCGCGCTAAAATGCGGTAGGAGGTGCGGTGTTTATGATTTTATGTTTTCTTAGCAGATTTTTTTATTACAAGTTCGCTGGTGTTGTTGTGGCTGCCAATGAGGCCCAGAGGAGAACAAAGTGCGCGAGCGCGGCATTGGCCATAAATTCAGGACGAAACTTTGGGCTGTCTCCACTTTACCGCTCCGCCGATATGAGATTCCGTATAAGTTACGGCTCACGGGTCAACTGGCTGGTCACATTTATATTTATGCACTGGCACACACATTCATTCGGTGCGAAATTAAATATTTAACTCCATGCGGCGTAATTTATTATTTTCGTGTTATTGATTTATGCGTTCGAATAACTCAAGAATGTGGAAATGACACAGCGGAGCCGGGGTTATGTTCTTTTAGATTTACGGCAGATCGTTAAACGGATTTGTTGTTTATTTTTATTTTTTTTATAGGTAATTACTAGTTAGAATTATGCACTAATCCCTATTACTAAATATTTAATTTTCCCTTGCCGAGTCACCTGATTCAATTTTAATTAGCACTCCAGCGATTTCCGTTTCAAAAAACTCGCTGGAGGAAAATGTCACCGAGGTGGCACGACGGGACACGACACGGCACGAACGACACTCACGCAGGCACACACGCAACACACGAACAACAAACACACTGCATCGCTCTCACTCTCACTCGCTGGCGCTCTCGCTCTCACTCGGTTGGCCGGGAGCGAGGGGAAGGAAATCTCTAAAGAAAACTCTGGCTTCGGTGGAAAATCGAGCGTTCGAGGGAAATCACATGTTTCATGTGCAAAGTATAAAAACAAACTGAACGCCGAGCGGCAACTGGCAAGCCGACAAGGCCGACCGACTAACATATTTTCCCAATTGTGTAACGGGGGACCCGATCTCCAACAGTAACGGTAACAGTAAGGCCGGAGGATTTCCCGAGAGTTGTGGAAAGCTCAAAGCTTTGAAGTTGGCCGCCATGTTAAGCAGTTAACAGTCGCCCAACAATTGGGCTATGTTAAGGCTTTGTGCGAATAATATTTCAAATAAAAGTTGGAAAACTAAGCATTAAAAATAAGGGTTCTTAAAAGTTTTTGTTAAAATATTTAATCAAATATTTTAAATATACAATTTGTGTTTCTGTATTTTTTTTTTAAATAAATACAAAATATTCTTAAGCATAAGTTAAAATTTTCTTTCTAAAGTTGTCAAAATGCTTTGTATTTTCTAATAAAAAATGTTTAATATTATTTAGTAACTTTTAAAAATCATTTCGTATGTAATTTAAGTGTCACCTACAAATTTTAGAATTATTATTTTGTTTTAAATGCACTAAGGGGTTAAGCCAGCTAGTTTTTCTTCTCAATTCCCACATAATTCGCACTTGCTGGGGGAAGTGGCAATAGAAGTACTTATAGTAAGACAGTCGAACAACCTCAAAGTGCAATTATCGCTAGTTTATGGCTGCGACCTGTCTAACTGACTGTTCAGCTAGAATTGTGGCTTCAGTTCAGTTGGAATTGTGGCCGAACTCAGTTGGAGATTCGATTTGTACTTTTGAGGTTCGGCCACAAATCTATAATTAAGTTAATGCCCATCACAAAAACCAAGAGGTGTGTGGTAACCGCAATGAGATTGTGTATCAAACTCAATATTGGAACAGAGAATTGTGAACAATAAAGGAAGCCATAAATGCTTGAAATTCCAAAAGTTAAAAAGCAAATATATCAATTCCGCTGCCAGTTATAGGACTTTCAAATATTTTTATTAGCTGTTTTATTCTCTTTTTTGTTTTGTGCTTTATTTGTTGTATAAACTATATCTATGACTTAATTCCTTTTAACGGATTAAACTGCTAACCCACTTCTTAGCTTATTAATCGGATAATAATGTGTACTTTACGACACTAAATACCACAAGACACACCATTATTTATTTTCACAGCCCCTTTCTCTATTAAATCAAACACAACTTGGTGGTATTTAGAAAACAAAACACAAGGAAAAGAATAAAGAAAAACAAATAGATATTTGCCCTTAGGCCTTAGCTGAGCCAATAAATCAATTCCAACCAAAGTCGGCTCGGCACCCAAGACGTTTAAGATTGTCCCAGGCATTTCTTGTCTGAATTTCATTACGAATGCCAGGCACAGAGGGGCACGCAGCTGGATGGCCACTCAAGCCAAACAGTTTGCCAGGACGTAAGGACACCGGACCAACGTCAAGTGGCCAGGATGGGACACACAACGCCAGCTGCCTCCAGTCAAGTCAAGTGGAAAGTGGGTCTGGTCTGGTCTGGTCTGGTGACAGGGGGCAAAAGTGTGTTAACATACTAATATTCACTTTGCATCTTAATCGTTGTTGTGCTGGCCAAAGGATGTTATTCCAGGGGACTGGCTAGGGGGCTTGATGGCGCCATGAATGCTGTGTTGTCTGTCCTGCTGTCCTTGTCCTTACACAGCTATTTCAATTGCTGCCTGTAGTTGATATCATCATCATTATGCGGTGAAAGTTGTGTTGTTTTGACATTAACGGAAGTAATTGCTAAGCAATTTTGACAGGTATGAATAATTTGGATAGAAGGGATGTCTTAGCAAGGCTGCTTACTGATTGCTTACTGGGAGTTCGATATATTTTTAGGGGCATTTGTTAGGAATATACGATTTAAAATTTAATTGTGATTGATATTAATCCATGAAAGTAATTATTTCATCTCATATCCTTTTAACATTTTATTTCAGCGCCATCTGTTGCTCTGTCTTAGAACCTAAAAATCTCCAAAAAAGCTTATTTTTTGGGTAGAAATAAAAAGAGATGCAATGAAAGCCATATAACCATTAGGCCAGGATGTGTCACAATGTCCTTTGCATTTAGTTTGCAGCTGGCAACGCTTAGAAGCTCTCCTTCTCTCTTTGTTTCGTTACAGCTTTCTCCTCGACAGTCTCCCACTCTCTCCTGCTCTGTCTCTTTTCTTTCATATTGCCTTCTCTGTTTGTTGAGCTTGAACTGCGAATAACAAGGCGAAAGCATAAGCAGCACGAACACGTGGTTGGAACGGAAATAAGAGAGACCATCGGGCAAAGAGAGGCCTTCACCCAAAGAGAGTAAAGCATAAATGAGAAAAGGGAGAAACGGAAAAACATGTGCGCCCTAACGCTCCCTGCCAGGCGTAGCCATTAAGCGCATTTGCCTGTTTGGCCGCAAATCTCACTCGGTGACATTTCACATGGCATTTCCTTGCATTTTCCGTAGACCAGACTGGCCTCTGTTGACCTCTCCGCTGGCCTTCTGCTGCTGCATTTCCAGCTTCGCCTTTGCCTAATTGGCAATTTCTGTGAAAGCCAGTTAATGTTTCTTGTTTTTTTCGCTGGGCTTCCTGTTGATTTCAGATTAATTAATTTAGGACACGCACGGTCGCAAAGGTGCAGAATTAATTTCTAAATCTAGCTAATGCTTAAATTCCACATTGTTGGGACTTGTTGCTCCCAACTCTGTGGCTATTGTTAGGGTGCGCCCAGTAAAGTGCATTAAATTCGTAATGAAACCTTATGACGCAAGGCAACGCGGCGTATACGTAATGAGCGCAATGACGCCCGCCTGAAAGTATGCTGCAAAAACACTTTAAGTATTTTGAGCAGCATTGCGTCTGAATGGGTTTATCCTTGTGGTTATGAATAGCGTATTGCTTGAGGGGGGTGGCGGGTGTGGGATGCGGTTCGGATTTCCCATCGGAGTGTGCTTGGAAAATGTTATTAAGCTGTTGAGCAATGCAACACGCTCTCGATTTATCGAGTTTTGCTCGCAGGGTAAACGCATTGCAAACTAGTTTTTGGAATGGCCAAGTTTATAAATTCACAGCAAAGAAATGGCTGCGCTTCATATAGCCATATGCACAGTGCGGAATCTAATAAATTATGCATATTTGTCGCACAATTTGTACTTGTAATGGGTCCTTAAGTAGCAGAGCGTGCGTACTTGTATGTACTATCTCTTAAAGCATGAATATTTCATCTTTTGACTCTCTTGGCCTAAAGTCTTCCTCTAAGTTTTATGATAAAATTAACACAGCACACTGGCATAATTCACAATTTACCAGAAAGACTCTAAATTTGAGTATAAACTTGGGTTTATGCGCTTGAGACTAGGAGTTACCTATTAATATAATTGTTATTATTATAAATAAGCGAAATTCTGTAATAATTAATCAACATAAAAGAAATGTAGGAATTCCTTAAACAAAATCTTTTAATTTCCTTATTTTTTATATTTGATGGAATACTTAAGGGTGAGATACATATTGTAAATCAATTTTATGAATTCCAAGGTAATGTTTCCCATTTTTTAACACTTCTTAAAGACTGGCATAGACACTTTTTATGATACAATAGATTTATCCATTTGATTTATGTGACAATTAAAATGTTATTAGCATGAAAATCCTAAATATTTTAAGGATACTTAATATTTGACACAATATTTCTTGTTTCTTTTAGACTTGTAGATAAAATTCACATACCAATATTTGTTTTTATAAATATCAAAAGGTTTTAACAGATCTCTGCTGTCAGAAAATAAAATGCCAAAGGGACTCCTATTTTCAGACAATCAAGAGCCCATTGCCGAAGCAGATAAAACACCACAAATCCACAGGATGTCAGCTGCTAATTGCAAACGAATCGATACACAGATACGAGGTTAACATATATCAGAACATCAACGGAACATACCGGAGTTTTACGGGGTATCCAGCTTCAGCACCGGCGACCGCACTCACGTAAAACACAATTAGGAGGCACGCACATGGCGGGCAAACACATTTTGCTTTGTTTCGGCTGGCAGCGCGGCATAAACATAACATAAACAATGCGAAAACATTAAACAGAACGCAGGACGCATGGCTGGCATAACGAAATGCTTGCCAGGATACGCGATATACACATATGTATGTACATATATGTATAACTGACAAGGAGGACCAGGACCCAAGGGGACGGTTCGTCCTTCGTCCGTGATGATTTGCGGCATTTTTTATGATTGCTTTATGAGTATATGTGCGGGGAGGTAAATACCAGAGAAGTCATTTGCAAAATTCACAAAATTCCTATGAGGAATTTTTGCGGGAGGACAAGAAAACAAAGCAAAGGTGTTTCTCTCCCAGATAAGACATAATTGATAGCGTGTGTTCGTCAAGGAGCAACTTCTTCAGGTCCTCACACAGCCATCAGCCAAGTTTTCGCACGATAAAGCCCATTTTCCCCACATCATATTTTTTGTATACGTACCGCAGTTAAAGGAGAATATCTTGCGTTAATTTAGGCACTTTTACTCACCTGCAAAGAAAAATGGAAAAGAAAAAGCCATATGAGAACACAGTAAATGCTTACACAGAGGGGAAATTTGCAGTTGGGAATAAAGCTTATAAGATATGAGTGTGAGTTCTTAGTTATTAGCTTATATTTAATTTTTAGTGAGCCTTTAAAGATTGTCTTATATAATGGGAAAACTATAGAAAATGTTAATGTTATTTCTTATTTCTTATTTTTTACTGTGCACCAAACTGTGCAGTGGGTGTGACCAGAAACTAAAGCTCTTAATGTTCTTCAATGGCTCTTGATATACGAGCTGGTGCTGGCGGTAGTTCTGGCGTTTCTGTCTCGACTTTTATGGGCCATTGTTAAAGGAATCCTTTTTTATTCGTTTTTGAAGAGGTAAAGCTTTGTGTGCTTATGGCAATAAAATGGCTTAAGCAATAGAGCGATAGAGGAGAAGTTGTTAAACTCTATCTCGCTTACCACTCCCCCATTTAGCTTCTGTTCCCCGGCGATAATCATTCATTTCAATTACGCGCTCTCACACACATCCATGGCCTAATTAATGGCTATAACTGCCAGGAGCTGACAAGCCAATTACCAGGATGGCTTGCACCCACGGCTCGGTGTAATCGCCAATCAAAGAGGTGTCGATCTACACACAACGTAAAGAAAGCCGCGCCGAACATAATTGAGTTATTTAGCCTAATTGGCGCATACACACAGGGTAACGATGATGTAAATTGGCAGAACTGCAAGTCCAAAAGCCGCAGAAGTTTGCACAGCCAACACGGGGCCCCCTTCAGAACTGTTGACTGAATGTCTTGGCCCACTTGGGATAGATGGATGAGGAGAACACATATATATTTCATTCAAAATTTCCCAACCGAATTTCCGGCTGCCGGCTACGTGCCACATCCAACATCCTCAAGTAAATTGAATTGCAAGTATGGAGGCAGTAAAATTAAGCAATTGTTGCATTTGCTGGCTCTGTGGTTCCTATGAATTATTTATAAAAAGATTGGGTAAACCAATAAAAGTCCCCAGGACTCAACCTCGTTATCTACATTTTCATTAATTTAGACTTAGCGCCCATAAGCCACCACGAGCTCCCTGCTTATATATTCCCTCAGCCTCAGTCTCAGTCTCAGTTTCAGCCTCAATCTTAGTCTCAGTCTCAATATGGCCCATCCCAGTATCTAAATCCCATTATAGCCATTTCAGGGAGGAGCCGGGGCCTAAAAGTGAGAGCAATAATCACAGACACAACTGGATAACAGGATAATAAAAGTCAAAGTGCTAAAACTAAATTAAACTGCCCTCGAGGTCGCCCTTTCACGCATAAGCGGTTTGTGCGTGGGTGTCAAAGTTGATTTAAGATTTTACCCCCAGATATTCAACGCCAGAATTTAATGGCAGCGGCACATGCTGCGTATACGCAATGTGCGAGAAGCTGTTCAAATTTAATTTGCCTATATCTACGAAAATTTATGGGAAACAATTATGCATAAATTGCTGTGTGTTTAGATGAAATGTGCAAATATGGCAAAATGGTAAAAGCAGACTTTAATGAGCTCAAATCTGTGATAATATAAAAATAATATGCTAAAAGCTTAAATGGTACTCGAGAGACTTGAATACAAAAGCCAATTTGTTCACATAAATCATAGTCTTTATCTGGCTTCTGCTGTTGAACATACATTTATCCATTTTGACTAAATATGCTGATTCTCAATGAAAACGTCGAATTAAATGCATAAGTCCACAGATAAATACCTTTATTTCCTAAAATGTCATCTGTTATATCTAATTTAAACAGTTTTCTATCAAATGATTTCTTTGCTTAAAATCAATGTCTGCAATCAATCGATTTTCCAGACGACCTTGATAGATTAGCCGTAATCAGATGGGGCTTATAACGCTTCGTCATGTATCACGTATTCCCACAGAAAACGCAAAGAAATATTTTCCTTTGTCAGGCCGTTTGCTTGGATAAAAGCAAATATTTATGTAGATTTTTCTGCACGCAATCAGCTTAGGAATACAAGAAGAAAAAAAAAAAGAATACAAAAAAACGCATAAATTCGCCGGAAGGCAGGTCGAAAACAACAACCACTGAGGATCTAACCACATGTCGCAAATTACAAAAGGACTTCAGGTTCACTGTTAGAAAAGTCGTCTGGAATTTAATTTCTTTATTCTATACAAATTTTCCTTTCCTTATTTATTATTTATTATTATTTAGGTAAGTAAAT
>JAEIIH010022703.1:0-43096 GCA_018904745.1 Drosophila orosa | reverse complement strand
GCTAAATTAAATACCATTTTATGAAGGTAAATAAGGTATTTTAGAACTTTAATGCATTTTTCAATTACTTATACTTTCTTGAGCTCTGCAATAGTTTTAAACAATTCCAAAACATTCTCCACTTTAATATTTATTTTGTCTACACTATGCAAAGCCTATTTAATGCTATAATTACGACCGCGGCTGTGTGTGTGTATGCGAGTGAGTGTGCAGCATAAACCCTGTTAACACACTTAACAACAAACAAAGCTACAAGCAACGCCTGGACGGGCACACACCTCCGCCTCCTGCGCTCTCCTCGAGTCCCCGTCCTGGCCCCCAGTTTTCCCAACTATGAGCATAACTTTAATGCTCATTGCTTGGCTCGCTGCCTTGACTTGGCTCGGCGCCAAATTTAAATGAACTGGGTCGCCGACGACGAACTGCAGAAGAACCCCGCATTCAGATGAATGTATGTGAAGGGGTTGAAGCGGAAGGGAAGCTGGCAGGCGGAGATAGGTGCACTGAGAAAAAGAAGAATTTAGATAGAAACTATCAGAATTTCATGAAATCTATGGTTGTGAAAAGGGCTTACGACTGTAAAAACTAATTAAAAATGTGTGTTAATGTATGCTATAAAATTTTACAACACCTTAAGGACTTTAAACCAAGTTAACTGCAAACTTTTATATATAGTTTTAAGAGGGGAAACATGAAATAGTTCCCTCTTGAATTATTTATGTAATGATGTTTCCTTTGAACTTTTCTTTATTGTAAGTTCTAGTATGAACTTTATTTCTCGCAGTGTCTGCATTTGCATGGGGTCTTAATTACATAATATCCGAATGAAGAAAATTCCAAATGCCCAGCGGGCTCTTGAGGCCAAAACAAAAAGCGGTGTGTGTGTGTGAAACTGAAGCTGAATCTGAATCTGAATCTGAATCCGTATCCGAAAACCGAGACCGGGCCCCAATACCGATTTCCGGGTCGGTGGGAGTTTATAAACAATAGTTCATTTGTGTGCGCTCCGAGGCAAGGCAGCCTTAACCCGTCGCGACCCGCCTTAACCCCTGTTTCCCAACTAACCCGCATAATGTGCTTACGCTTCATCGATTGACCGTTGTCTGTGTGTATTTGCGTATTTGTTCTTGTGTGTGTGTGTGTGTGTGGAGGGGTGAATAAGGTCGAAGGTGAGCAGCTCCTGCCGAACGATCAACGGGAACTGCTGCTGCTGCTGCTGCTGCGTGGTGCTAAAAATGTTAATGCAAATCATTGGGGAAATCAAAAATGGCTACACACACCCCCAACCCCTAGAAGCTCAAAAAACCCTCGAAGCTCTCCAGCCTCCAGCCACCAACCTCCAACAGCCAACCTCCAAAGTGCAAGTGAAAATTGTGGCCAAGATTTTCGTAGTAGGCATCCACTCTTCATGCAATTTGCAAGGGTTTCCCAAGTGGCCTTTCCTCGCTGCTGCTCCATCCATCCATTCTCCATTCTCCTCCCCGCTGAGTTTGTTGTCAAATTTGCGCAGCAGCAGCAGCAGCCGCTTCCAATTGCAGTGGCAAAGTCATTAGCATAAACGTAGAGCGGCGAAAAGTAGCAAATCCATTAAGGCTCCAGAATGGATCCAGGCTCCAGGCAAACGGCAACCAGAATCCTGGCTCCTGGCACCAGGATACACACGGCATAGGCACTCGACACGAGCGGCTGCTGTTGCTGCTGCTGTTGCTTTTGGCAACTCTTTAAAGATTTATGAAGCGTCAAATATTTATTATGCCCGCTTTGCAATATAAGGCAGTCGAGCACGCGAGCCTCATCTTGGCACGGAAATAGTCCATGGCGAAAGGAGAAGACCATCCTCCGCCTAAGCCTTTGGTCCTTCCATGTCCCCTCGTCTGTCCTCGCCTTACAAAACCCATTCACCCACCCACCTACCTACCTGCCTGCCTGCCTTCCTGGCCCGTGCGAACACTTTTTGAAATTGCAAAGCGGCGCAAATAAATAAAAACACATAAAAAGTAGGCAAACGCAGAGCCAGAAGAAGCTCAGACTGTGAGCCTCAACGCAGACAGAGGCGGAAAATAAAAAGCAAGGCATAAAATAAAATAAAATAAAACGCAGGCGGGGAAATGAAATGAATGAGAGCGCAGCCCACGATGATGGGTCCAAGGAAAGCCAACAACAGAGCACGGCGAGAAATAATGGCTACAATTCAATTTTTTAATCATTTCCAAAGGATTTTCTATTAAACAAATAACTTAGAGTGGTTAAAAAAAATTAATAGCTCAAAAGAAATTAAAATTCTAGTCAATGAGGTCATGAAATTTTTTATCTGGAGATCCAAAAGCAAGCAATAAATTTTAAATTAAGTTTCTTGTTGCTTAGAATACGTTTAAATATACTTTGAGTATTTTTTAATACTTAAGAATTTGTAGAAATATTATTCAAGACAGTTTTCCCTGAAAGAATGTTTTAAAAAATATTAAAGAGTACAGAGTATTTAAAGGAAAGGATTTTTATGACATGAACCATAATGCCATAAATCCTTGTAGGCCCAATAAACTATTCTCTAAATAACAAAAAACTGTAATAACAAATTTTCCCACAGTGCACAAAAATGCAGAAGGGAAAGCAAAACAAAATCAATGCGCGAAGCAGGCTGAGCCCGAGTCTTAGTCGCACTTTTACTTTTCTTTTTCCGGGGAGGACCACCGGGCTGGATGGATGACTAAGGAGGGTGTGTGTGTGTGTGGCACTTCAACCCTTTCAACAACTCACGAGGACACGGCTCCTGCAGCAACCTCTTCGCGTGGCGTTGAAATATGTGGCCCCAAATATGAAAAATCTTCGCACGAGTCTCTCCCACATTCATATACTCGCATAAATATATATATATATAGCATATTTTTGCAGTAGAATCAGCAACAGGAGCTGGAGCACGTGTGTGTGCGGCGGATCCACCCTTGTTGCTCAGCAGTTTGTTAAAGTGTTGAAATATGTCAAACATCGTCGAAACCATTTCATTTGACTGAACTGGGCGCGACAGTCGTCGGCGTCGTCGTCGTCGTCGGCGGCGGCGGCTGCCCTTTGAGTGAATGCAAAACGCTTGGCATATTTTTAGGCGCACACAACCAGTGACTAATGATGATGATGTGTGTGTGTGTCCCCGCGACTGGCTGTCTCTCTGTCTTTTGCGCCCAACTAATGAGGCGCATAAATTGTACACACAAAAATCTCCACGCTCCAGAACAAAGTTGCAAATTTTATGAGCTTCACAGGCTAAACAAGCTGTCAGCAAATGTTGGTACACTTTAAAAAATATACGAAAATAGAAGAGAATAATCAACATTCACATTTAAAGGGAAGAAATGAATTAGTATTATAGTATTATCTTTACAGTGACTTTCTGTAGATTTTCTCAAGTGCAGCATAGACAATACACACACATATGTGTGGCTCTGACTCCCCTTTGAGCTTGTCTACAAATTCAAGCAGTTAGAGACAATTTAATTAACGCATTTTAGCCGTCTCCCTGCCAGCCAGCCTGTTCTTCGCTGTCGTCTGCTTGTCATTTGTCATTTGTCAAGTCAGCTGAAGCTGTTGCCTACTTTTGGATGCCCTCTTTGCTGCTGACGGGTCAAAAGCGGAAGAGCTCTACTTTCGCAGAACTCATGAGGCCAGCGCGCCCAGTAGACCAAAAAACGAGAACTACAACTGGCAACTGGGCCTAAAAACCACCAATTCGGTAGCGGGGATCCATTGCGCATCAAAGGAGCTGACGAAATGCACGTCACGCTCCAATTTGCATGCCACGCCTTCGTGCTGTCCTTCGAGTCCTTCGTCCCCTCCACTCGCCACCACTCATCGGGAGGGACGAAGGATAGCAGCCAACCAGGCCACATGGCCAAGCAAAAAAGAGTTTTGGGGAAAACAAAAACGGAGCAGCGAACCCGAGCCAACCGCAATTTGGTCATGTCCAACTCAATTTTCGTTACGTAAACTGCATCATATGCCGGGCATACGAATAGGACTTTTCTGTTAGACATAACTTTTTAGTGCACTTGAAGAAAAGTGCTGCTTAAAAAACAGGGAGCATAGCATAGGATTAAAATCTTGATGTTTAGATGCCTAAAAGAAGGTTTGATCCAGTGTAACAAGTAAATTCTTGAGAAATAAATCAAGAAAATATATATTGAATACTTTTAAAGAGATTTCAAACTCCAGATTCTGAAACATACATATTTTTAAAGCTATTTGTATATTTTTCGAATAACTATAGTTACTACTAAATTCTTCAAACCCTTTATTACCATTTTCTTATGTGTAAAAGTCAGTTTCCACCTTGCATGTACATATTTTGTTTTCGCTGGCCAAAATATTGCCGCAAAAAAAACAAAACTGAAGCCGAAAAAAATAATTCCCCAGCCGAGCCTCGATGGCGGCTTCTCAGGCGCTTCAAATTTAATTAAACATGCACACGTGAGCAAATGCAAATAAATAAAAACTTTATGGCTTTTGGCCATGGCCAGAACAGAACGGCGAGAGGCCAAAAGCGTTGGAAAAACCAACCGGCAACCATGTGGGCGGCCCGGCCATATGCGTGCGTCTCAGCATTGAGCTCTCGTTGTTTGGTTTTTGTGTTTGCTGTTTGCTGTTTGCTGGTTTGGTGTTTGGTGTTTGCTAGTTGGCGTGCTTATAAGTTTTAAATTTGCACAGGCCAACCAAGCGGCGGTGGTGAAATAAATAGAATATATTTCTATTTTTTCGAGACACACGAGTCCCACACGTTTTAAATTGAACGGCTTTTCCCGCTTTTCCCGCAGGTTTTTTGCATTGCATTTTTTGTTGCATTTTTTGTCATCCCGCGGATGGATGATTTATGCAGTGGCAGCTGCTACAGAAAACATCGCGTCGGCGGTAACACAATTTAATTGAAATGCACTTAAGGACTTAGGCTCTCAGTCTCTCTCTCTCTCGTTGTATGTATTACATTTTTTAATTACGAGACGAACTACAGCTTTGCATATGCGATTAAGGGCTTAAATCCCATCAGCAGGCTGCGTGTTCGTTCTCATTCCCGATTATGCAGCTGACAAATGTCATTTTCTAAATTTTACAACTCCGAAAGTGCAGAAAACTCATATGCAAGCACATGGAAAATTTATGATGAGCATAATAAAATAGAACAAAAAACAATTTAACTTTTGCCTGGACATTGTGGAGAGAGAGCCAACCAGCCAGCCGTGTAAATCCTGCTGCTGCGGGATTTTTGTTAAAAACTGCATAATTCATATGCAGCTGTAAGGGAAAGGGAAAGGGGAAGGGATGAGGGAGAAAGGGCAAAGGAGAGGGCAAAGGGCAAACCCTAGGACAATCAGCAAGCCAGCATTCAGCTCGGAGTCAAGCCGCAAAAGAGCTGGTCGGCTTGGCGTGACCCGACCCGGCCCTGCCCGGCCCTGCCCTGTTGTATTTCATTTAAAATTTACAAGTTAACAATATTAAATATTAACAGTTATTTATGCATTTTTCGGCACAAATCAAAAATTTACATACATGGCAGAAAGTTTCCTCGTCGTCGTCCTCGCAGGACCTCGTCGGATTCGTCGGCCAGAAGATGAATGTGTTGATGGATGCCAACCATGGTATGGCATTTTTCATATATGCAGGAGCAGAGACACACAGAGTTATATATATATGTATATTTGCCATTTTCCACATTTTATTCGACAATATTCTCTGGTCCTGTGACTCTGATTCCGATTCAGCTTCAGCTTCAGAGCTTCTTCTTCTTCTGTTGATTTAAATAATTTGCTTTTGGCTTTTGTGTACTTTCTGTGTGTGTTTGTGGGAAAACATTTTTGGCATATTATGTGTGCTTTGCTTTGTTCATTGTTTGACTATGAATTTTTGTTTATTTGCCACAGCTTTTCACCCGGCTTAAATAATAATATTCCTACCGCTGCTGCTGCTGCTGTGTCGGGCAAACAACAAATCAATCTTAATTTATTCAAATTTATTGCCGCAACTTGAGTTGACTTTTTGTTGCCGTGACAATTCCGTTGAACTCGAACGGAAGCTGCCGAACAATGCGAAAAGTTTACTATAATTTCTATACAAATATTTAGCAGTAATTTCGTTGTACAATTTACTGTATTCCTTTTTATTCTTTTGCTTTGTTTTCGGTCTGACTGTCTAGGCAATGGCCAGACGAGTATGCTTCTAATGCCTCAGCAAATATTTACTAATTTCTAAGCTGCAAAGTCTTGGCTGGCGAAAACTTTTACATTTTCTGGCATCCAAAAACTTGCGCTGCCGCCGCCGCCGCCCTTTTCAAGCTCAAATATGCAAATGAGTTGAGATCCGAAACTTGCCTGCTGTAAAGTGCCTCGAAAGTGGCAACAAACAAGGCCGGCAACAAAAGCATTAGCCTAAAAAGTGCATTGCAGAGGCAGAGCTGGGCTCGGCTCCTATTCCAGAATGCCGCTCCTGAATCCGGGCATCCCAGAATCCAGAATCCAGCTTCCCGATTCCCGAATCCTGGCTGCGGTTGCAGAGTGCATTTTGAGGCTGAGCCCACGCAGCACACGAGAGAAGAGGAGTCAAGGAGTGAAAAATAAATGGAGTGTGTGACTGGCAAGTGGCCGGGGCCCAGACCCAAAACATCGGGATTACATTTACACAGGACGTCGGCAGCCGAGGTCTGGGCAGGGACAAGGACTCGGGACAGGGAGGCGGGGCAGGACTTTTGGTAATACGATGATGGTGCCTGTAGATGCCCTCATAGTCCAGCCTTCACTTGCCTCCTGCCTGCCTTCATTCCCTTAGTGTGTGCTAGCCGCGAAAATGCCAACAAATCATTGCCAGGACAACCAGCCAGGCCAAAAGCAGAGTGGAGCGTATACACAGCTAGAAAATAAGGTGTCTAAAACAGGGAATTCAATAAGAAATTGAAGATTATTTAAGTTTTTGCAAGGAAGTTGCAATTATCTAGTAAAGAAAAGATTTCCCAAAAGTTTGATAGTTTCCTTGGGCTTTATTCTCTATTTTAAGTTTATTTCTCAGTGCATTAGCAGCAGGCGGCAGCCGACAGGCATCCAGCAGCTAACAGGCAGCAACATCATCATCAGTCTGCGCCTAAGCCGCATTTTGTGGATTCAGATGTTGCAGTGGCACACTCTCCCACACACACGCACACCTGCCACCTGCCGCGTACCTGCAACAAACGAGGTGGTTGCTGCCAAGTGATTTCTGGTCTAATGTTTTTTAATGTTGCTGCTCATGCAGCTCATGTTGCAGCCGTGCTTTGTGTGTGTGTGGGACGCTGATGATATTGTTGCTGTCGACAGCAGCGGTTGCTTTGGTCAGCTCAACGTTGTTGTCAAGTTGAAAGAGTTGAGAGAGTAAGAGAGGGGAGAGCAGGAGGATGCACCTGCAAGGACACACTTTTCGAGTGGAGAGCAGCAGCCCAGGCTAATTTTTCGCTCTTTGTGTTTGAGGGAGATGCTCTGGAGTCGAGTCCATTAGCATTTGACAAAGTTGTCCGGCGGTTTGGCCTCACAACCTCCTCTCTCTCTCTCTCTGTGTGTGTGTGTTGCGGCTGTGTTGCCGAATTTGACACAACATTTGTCAAACCGCAAAATGGCTGCCACAACGTTACTTTCATTATGCAAAGGGTCAGCCAGACAAACAATGGCATCAACAGCAACAGCAGCAGCAGCAGCAACAGCAGCAGGGCTTCGGTTTCGTTCAGTGATCCATCCATCCATCCATCCCCATCCCCGTTTTCCTTAACCCCATAATGACATTTGAGTTGGTTAGCCCCGTTTGCTGGTCAGAGCCAGGCTAATAAGCCGCGATTTATCAGCTAGCAAACAGGACAGAAAACCTCTCGTCGTTATGATGGTAAAAATATACACAAAAAGTTGTCATCGAAAGGAGGTTTTGGGTATAATATATAAAGAAAGATTGTAACTATTAAAAAGGGTTTTTTGAAAAACTTAAACAAGATTTAAATGTGTATTAAATGGGAATTTAATTAATTTAGATTCTGTAAATAGAATATAATTCCCTTTTCTTCAATATTTATTACCAATCAATCACAAAGCTGATATCATTATCAACAAAACCAATATAGTATATAGCCGCTGTGAACGAAAGCCCCAAAATATGTACAGCGAATCGATCTGCCATTCATATGCATATTTTTGGACTGAAAATCGCATTACAGAAGATGGAACCCCCGGCGTATGCGTAATTTCATTGCTTGCGGTCGACCAGGAAAATTGTATTGCGAAAATTTGCCAAATGCAATTGTCACAGCGTGATTTAGCTGGCCAAAATCGATGACAGGACTGGCCAGGACTCTGCTGGTTCCCTCTGTGTGTGTGTGTGTGTGATTTGGGGATGGGAATGAATGTGGCCGATAGAAAGAGGAAATCAATTAGTGCAAACATATTTGGCAGGGTGCTAAAAGCCTTGACGGATGATGATCGATAAATTAGCGAGAGCCCTCGGCCCTCGGGCGGATGTGTGATATTACTGCGTATGTGTACATGTATTTATGAACTGTGGGGAAATTATTTATTTACAAGTTAACGCTTGACCGCCTGCTGATGCTGATTTTCGCCCCCTCTGCTGCCAGCTGATAAATATTTGATGGGCCTTTTTTGTTGCCATCCAGCCAGCGAGCCTTGTTTATTTAGCAACAATTAGCAGCTTACAAGCCAGGCGTATTATTGATTTCCATATGCATAAGGATTAGCGAATGTTTCTGTTTTTTCTCCCATATTTCTCCCCCGCTCGAAGCATGCAGCATTTTCTATGCAAATGCTGGGTGTGCGAGTGTGTTGGCGGGGCAATAATTAATAATTTAATTGCTTCTGTTTATCTCTTAATTAAAAGGGATTTATTTGACCATTACAATACGAGCACACACACACAACACATCACTTTACTTTTTATCGCCTTTGCTAATTAAGTTCCATAATTAATGGCTCAATATACAAACAATACTTGTATATTAAGTATATATTATTGACAATTGAAGCGAAGATATTATCCCCTTACGACCACCCACAAATCTGACCAACACTTGTCGATGAAGATGACCACAAAAAGTGATTAGGGACCGGGCTTAATTAGATTTGATTGCTCAAAAGATTTGACAAAACCAATTGCAATAAAGCAAATTCAACATGCTAATCAAATTGTCTCTCTCTCTCTCTCTTCTCTCTCCCTTTATTTACAGGTGAGTTGCCCACAAGATTATGGCCAAATGCCGGCTCAATTAGTAAGTAGAAAGACCGACAAATTCCACTCCACTCCACTCAATGTCCACTTCCACTACCACTGCGGGTCGAGGACTACAGAAGGCCTGTCAGCAGCAGCAGCAGCAGCAGCGGCAGCAGCAGCACGCCCTCAAGTATGCTACACTAATTTAATTTCAAGGCATATTTGCAGTGAGTAGCGTCTTTTCTGCCTATTTGGCACAAACCTAATTAGCCGCGAAAACAATGGCAACCAACCGCTGGCATCGTGGCCCGCTCTCCATGAGCTGCTGCCAGCGTAGCCCCGGCTAATTTCCATAATTGTTATTATAGAAATTCAGCAGCCATAAACAAAAGGTTAGTTACTTGCCTAATGACTTGAAGTGCGTCCTGCTTGGGGGCTTCAGGACTCTGGGCTCTGGGCTCGGGACTCTGCTCTCAGCTCCCTTGACTTGATAAACATGTAAATGCGCTTATCATCCCGCTTCGCAAAACTTTTCCCGAGCTCTCTATCAGTTGATTTTTGAAGTACACGCTAAGAAATAATCTGAAAATCATCTAGCTAGATTTGTAGTAATATTAAATAGACCTATGCTGCTGTCTTGAATTAATTAAAGAATTTATTGACTTGAATTCATGAAAATTCAGGTGTAAATTGCAGAGAAATCAATATATTTTCTTAGTTTAAATATAAGAGGTAGAAGAAATATCACTTAAAACTAACATAGATCTTGTTTAAACCAATTGTTACTTTAAGTAACCAGCCTTCTTTTTCGGTTTATCTTACATTTAAAGCATTATAAATTAATTAAAAACCCAAAAATCTCCCTGATAATCCTTCGAAATCATTTCTCACCGTGCAGATAAAAACCGCGCATTCGTAACCCAACAAAGGCGAGGCCTCTCACCCAATGCGAAAATGATAGCTCACAACTTTTCAACTATTTGCCAGGCAGAACAAGACAGGGTAGTAGGAGGGTGGTGGGTTGTGTTTATATTTTCTGTTTAGTCACCCTGCCAGTAGAAGGGCCAAACAACCCAGCACTAATTAGGCTGTGGCGTTGATTTTTATGCGCCTCAAAATTGAAACGGAAGAGCCGGCCGCCACACTAAACGCTTTTAAAGACAGATCTTAAAGGCTGTGCGAGTAACTTTTACGAGGCGCAGACAGGCCCAAGAAAAGTATAGGAGGAGGGGACTAAAGTCGAGGAAAAAGTCGGCCTACAAAAGTTCTACGTTGTTCGCTGCCCGTTGAACTTTACAACTTTCGCAATACTTGGCCTCCGCCGCCTTCAGTTGTTTGTTTTTGCGGACTTTCGGGCCGTGTCCTGGACAAAGTGACGACTTCAACCGGACGCCTTTCAATTATTAATGCCACTGTGTGCCAGTGCCAGTGCCAGAGCCACAGCCACTGCCACTGCCATTGCCATTGCCACCGCTGTAGTGTAGTTTAATTAATTAATTTGACAAAAGTTTCGAATTGAACTTCAGCAACAGTCTGGCTGGCTGGCTGGCTGGCTGACTTGGCTGTCGGTCTGCGGCTTTAAAAGCCAGTCTTAAATAAGACCAATCAATAACAAAATAAACTCAAAAACATATAGGAAAGGGAAAGAATCAAAAAGAAAGAACACAGAAAAAATCAGTAGGCAAACAATAAATTAATTGTTATTTGCATGCAAAGGCTTCTCTTTTACGGCTCCAAACAATGGCAAAGAATGGAGGCATTCTTCCGGCTTTTCCTGCCCACAAACACAAACACATTCGCATTTATTGTTTTGGCATTTTTGCTACCTTCTCCCCGGCTAGCTTATGGCTATTTATGAATTTATGAATATTTCAAATGAAGTTTTCATTAAGTGCATATGTATGGAGGAGCAAATCCTTTGACGTCAAATGCAGTTGTTGCTGGAAATTCATCGACTTTATTTGAGCCTGTTTGCTGTACATATACACACACACATTTCTGGGCAAATTCCTCTGATGCCTAGATTACGAATTTAATTAACAATCTGCTCTTAGGTTCGCCTTCGCCAGCAAGCACCACCATCACCACCTGCACCTTTTTGTGGGCCAAATCGAAGTTGCAACAGGAACGGTAGAAATGTAACAACAAAAGGGCCTGGCGCCACGACCTCAAAAATGTTTATGCCGCACTTCCGTTACTGGTTTTGCTGCTGTGTTGCTGCCTGCCGCATGAGTTGGCTATAATTAAAAATGCTATTACTGCCAACTTCATATAAATTTTTAATTAGCAATTTTTGCTATTTTCCTACTTTGTTGCCGCTCGGCTCTCTCTCTCTGGCCCACCCAGACCATTGTAGCTGCTGGCGAACTTTTTAAATTAGCACTTTGTTAAACACCCTGACGAAAAAGGTAGCATCCTACTCGGCTCTCTGGCAATGTCGGCATAAATTGTTTTTTAAAAGGATTTCGTCCATTGCCCCTGCTCTCAGCTCTTCTGTGCCTCCACCTCCTCCTCCTCCCGGATTTGTTGCGGGGCCACAATTTTTGGAGGCAACCGAAGAACGCGTGCCACGGCAGCTGTTCGCACGCATTAAGCTCGTTGTGGTGCGGCAGCTGTCATAAATTTTTTAGATAACAACAAAGGCAGGAGGACATGCCACATACACGGCAAGAAAAGTGTCCTTCATAGCTTCTTCTAAATTATTCAGTATTCTTAAGGGTAGGAGAGATGTCGCACAGGTTTGCTGGAACTTTAAGAGCCAACAGGAACCGTTTTCAAGGCATTAAATATTCCTCTTTGCTCACAATGTGAATATGTATTTATTTCTGTTTGTGTACGAAATAAAGGCGCAAATAAAACCAAAGCCAGCTTATTTGCGCTTTAAAACTTGATTAGCATGCAAAAGGGGCGGCGCTGACGCTGACTCTTGGCTCTTTGGTAATTATTAGATTTAATGCATGGCCGACATATTACCACTTTTCCAACGGCCATAAACAGACGCAAATATTGACAATTATGGCCTATAATTTGACACCCATCGGTGTGGCAGAAGGACACGCATGAAGCCAAAAGGGTTAACAATTTAAATTAAAAGAGCATCAGTCAGGCGAGGCGCTCACATGTGCATATACTTTACGATTCAGCAGCTTTTGTGTGTTATTTGCCATCCCCGCGACAACCCCACAACACGCACTTTTCATGCATTTTAATTAAAATTAAGTTCATTTTTATTACCAGCAGAGAACGGGAGAGAGAGAGAGAGCTAGTTCGTTTTGGGCGCAATTTTTACAATTAAATAAAGATTTTATTATCATATGCCAGCACGTCTTTGTCTGTAAATATTTAAGCTGCAGGCAGGCAGGCAGCAGGCAGCAGGCAGAGCGTATAAAATTTACTGAAGGTGTCGCGTCGGCATATTTTAAAAGCGTTTTTGTTACCACCACCAGCAGCAGGAGCAGGAGCAGCAGCATCGCGCCAGTTTACTTAGCCAACACACACAGACACCCGAGGAAGGCCCTTCATATATGCAAATTTATGTGACATTGCGGCAAGCACGCGTTCACTTTGGCTTAAGGCTCTCTCTTTACTCGCCCAAAGGAATTTTCGGTGTTGTGTGTGCGGTGGCTTTTGTTTTCTAGCTGACGCTGCAGCAGACAAAATGTGGCCCAAATGTATGCAAAGCTTTGTTTAAAGTGTCATACAAGCGATACGAGCTGACTGCTGCTGGTGTGTGTGTGTTTTTGTGCGACTTGTTGGGAATTTAATAGCTCCGCGACCTGCTCCGCCGTTTATGCATATTTAATAGTTGCTATTTTTGCTAAGTGCTCGAAATTATCGTCAGCAACTGAGGCATCCACCGAAAATCTGTCGCTAAGCTCTTAAGAACATGAAGCATATCAGAGTGTGCAGAGGCGAATCATTAAGAATGCACAGGGAAAAAATTCACCTGGAATATTCAAGTGTTTTTTGTGATGATTTATAGATTTTTCTATGATTTATAGAGGACGATATTGTATTTCCCGAGACAAGTTAAATCTCTAAATATTTAATTAAATTATATAGAAGCAACTTTCTACTGCTTTTGGTATTTCCAAGTTTTTGAAAATGTTAATAAAGGTTATTTTGTTCGGGTTCTTAGGCTTAGCAATTAATATCGCACATTTGTATTCATACCGCAAATTAATAGCTAATTTAAAGCACTAATTTATTGGAATTTGTAATTCCCACTTTTGTGACAGTAAGGAAATAATATTTCCCTTTTCTATTTTTGGGGCACATGACACAAAAACCGACTAATTAAATGTCTGCCTGGCCTGTGCCTGCCTGCCTGCGAAAAGTTACTCTCGACCCTCTGACTCCCTGACAAGTTACACAATTAGCAGCTGGCAAACCGAAAGTTGCTCAAACATTTCAATGAATTCTCCAAATTCAACTCGGCTCTGCCGCAGAGAAAGTTTAGCCACCGAAAAACCCATTTTCCGGGGCCCCATTTCCTACCCTGCGAAATTTTCCATCAGATGCTAATGAATTGCTGTAACTGACTTGCTTCTAGTTGCGAGTTCCAGGATTTATGCCATGAAAATTCAAAGGTAAATAGCATTTTTACCCTGGCAGGGTTTGGGGGCTGCAAACTTTAATCAAGCGATCCCTTTGTTTGCCAGCCACGCCTCCTCTTCTCTATCAAGTTTGCATCAATTTCAATATTCCCACTGTTTTCATTTAATTTCAGCAACTTAAAACTTAATTGTGCGCTTCCCCTAACGCTACTCCCACTCCCCAGTTTTTTTTTGCTTTTAAATTTGCAAAAATTAAAGCAAGGAGGAGGTCCTCGCAACAGGTTGCCACAACACAATCTCTCGTTTTGCGGAGAGAGAGAAAATGCCGGGGAAAATGCCGAGTTGAGATTGCAACGCAGCAGGTCCCGGGTCGGGTCTTGTAATTTGCAGCACAGCCAGCGACAGCGGCAATGATAGTTTCCCCACCGCTTTTCCACCTCCACCTCCGAGCTCCTCCTCCTGCGACTCGCTTACTTTTCGTTATGAATAGCCATTGGAGCAGGCGAGGAAATACCAGGAAAATGCTGGGAAAGACCTGGCTGGGTACTGGTTACTGGGTTCCCCCTCAGCTTCATCATTTAAAAGCGCATTAAAAAGTTTTTAGATTAATTTCGCTTCTTGTTTTTGCCACTGTTTGCTACTTACTCTTCACTGCTGACGTTTTGTTTTCGCTTAATGTGGCGAATTTTAATCCTAAATTGCTGAAATTTAAAACTTGCTGAAATCCTTAGCATAATTTCTGGTGAAAAATATGTTTATTTTTTCCCTCTTCTTTCGTGGCTGCAACAATTGCTCCAGTTACTAATAGGTTTTTCGTGTTCAGGAGGATCCACATACGTTTATTCATGAGCTAACATGCAAAGTGTAGTTGCTGCTGCTTCTGCTTCTGCTGCTGCACTGGCAATTCAATAGCTTTTACCTTTTCAATACACATTTGCCAAATCATCAATATTTTTCCTCATCTTGCATCTGGGAACGATACACAAGCATCGCCCCAAAGTGAAGGATGATGCACTGGGAGAAGTTAAAGGATAAAGGGAATTATTAATGATTTATGGAAATATTATCGTACAATATAGGAATTAAGTTAAGGAAAATAATGCAAAGAAAAGTATGTTGCGTTGTAAAAGTTTTTTGTATTTTCCTTACATTTTAAAACATATTAAAGGACAGGCTCGTAACTCTTTGAGAACTTACAAAAAACCCTCTAAAAACTCCTTCAAAACCCTGCAAATACATCCTAAAACCCCCAACTATTTTTCCTCAGTGCCCTTCTAGGGTTAACAATGTTTGCTCTGTCTGCCAAACGGGTCTAGGTGATCAGGGGTTTGGGGTTGGCACTGGCACTCGCTTTCACAATCATTTTCAATAAATTTATCTGCAATTTCAGTGGATTCCCACTCACACACACATTCACGAGACGCACACTCACACATATAGATTTATAGAAAAGAGGAACTCCTTGTTGTCGCTCGAATTCAATTCCAAGCAGATTTATTTTTCCACCCAGTTTTCCCATTCATAATTTCCATCAGAAGAGAGGGGGGAAGCCCGCTTGCTTTTTTGTAGGGCTTTTGCTGCTGGCTCCTCTAATCCGTCGCTGATAATTCATAGCGCAGAATGCGTGTGCGGCCAAATGCGATTTTATTCGGGTCTCCACTTGACTGGCTCTGGAATTCTATATATACTCCTTTTACGAATTTAATTTTTGTATATTCATTTCTATGCGGTTCTTGGGGTCGACCTTTCTCGCCACAAATTATACGCAATTAAGCAAATTTGTCTAGGTCCCCGAAACGAAAACGGGTAAAACAACAAAAAAAATCAAAGCTCCTTGGTCTCAGGTCACTGATTAACAACCCCGACAGCCGGCAGCCGGCAGCAATCCTATGAAAACAAATTGCAAAAAAAAAAGGATAAATAAAAATAAAGAACAATAACAGGGAGCAACATGTAAATAAATGCAAAGAAACGGAAAGACAACTAGGAAACGAGTCTCTACAATGCGACGCCGTCGACCTTTTCGATGCACTTAACAAAAATGGTTGAAGAAAATAGTAATTAAAATAATAATTAACAATTTAGAATGAATCACAAAGAGTTAAAAGACTACAAAGTAGTTTAAAATATTTAAAGGGCTTTAGAAAATATTATAAAAAGAGAATGCTCATTTTTCCATACATAAATCCCTTAAAATATCTAAAGTGTATGATTCCCGGGTCCACGTCCGGTCTGTCCTGTGGTTATTCAAGAGACGCCGGAGAGACGCGGCGGGGCGAGTTCATTTAACTTACGGCGCGTTTCCGATTTACCGCAAATTTGAAAACCAACAAACAGCCAAAAATTCGCCCAAAGGCCTCTTCTGTGCAATGGCAAACAAAAGGGGCAAAAGCCAACAAGTAAATACGTAGCTGGCGATAGGGAAAGTAAAGGATAGCAAACGGAAAAATGTAAGGGGAGAGGAAAAGCAGAGAAAAACTCCGCTGAGAAGCTGGGGGAAAATTTGTAAAATTCAATTTTCGCCCAACCCTTTCTGGTATTTTTTTTTTTTTTTGTGTGTTAACACTTTTAACTTTGATTTATGCAAAAATTTCCACTTCACTTTGCACATGGCCAAAAAGTTTTCTCCTTCTGGCCCGTTGATTTGTTGATTTCTAACAAATATTTGTGAGCTTTTCCGATAAAAAAATATCCCGAAAAAAAGAAGAAAGGAAAAGGGATGGACAAGCGATGACTGTCAAACGTTGTCGTGGACCCCATCGTCAATGAATCATGGCGTCATTCTTTCTGTCACCTTTTCCCCGCATGTACAGATATTTGTTCTGGTCGCTCTTCGCCGTCGTCGTCGCCGTCGTCTGGCTTGATTCTTTTATGTGCTCGTGTCATCCGTCATCTCTCTCATCGGATTGGAGGATTTTCCTACACCCCCACTCTCTCGTTAGTGTCACGGACCAACACTTCCGGTTCACTCAATCCGTAATCCTCCGCCAGGAGCTGCCACGAGGTACCCTTTGTCTATGCTCGCTCTCTCTCATTTATCACTGCACTTGGCCCACTTGGCTCGGTTTAATATCAATTTAAATTTCACAAATTTCATTGCCGAAATGCGAGGCGAATTATTCATGACCGCCCTTCATTAGCCATGTCATCGGCCATCATCATCATCATCATCATCAATGTTGCATTATTTTTAATGGCAATTATGAATATTGCACACACGACCGGGATTTTTTCTAGCAAATTAAATGGATCAGTCCCGCAAGAGGGACTCTTTCAATAATTTAATTGCCCAAAGAAGAGGCGTTGCGGACCAAAAAAAATATATATATGGATATGGGGCTGCCTCGCAAAAACATTAATAAACCGGAAGCACAGCACGAGCTCTCCTGGCGGAAATGGGCGAGAAACAAAAAAAAAAAGAAACACAGGAGGACACCCGCTGAGGCCGGGGGGGTGTTTCCCTTAACACACAAAGTCGAAGCCACGGGTTCACTCGCCCATCATCAACAGTTTTGTATGTTTATCTGTGCGCGAAAATGCATTTTTGCATACAACATACAACATAACCGCAACAGATGCGGTCGCTTCAATATAAATGCAGTTACAAATGGCGGACCTCCTCCATTTTTTCGCCCCGCGTGTGTGTGTGTGTGCGGTGGTCATTACAGCGAATTGCGTTTGCCAGTGTGTGCGTGTTTTTATGGTCCCGTGTAGTAGTATATGTGGCCCCCCGTGTGTGCGTTTGCCTGTTTTTTCCTTGGTCATTTCCGTTTTTGTTGGGCCTGCTGCCTGCTGCTGCTGTCCATTATGCCGGCTGTCCTCTCGCTCATCACCAGGCGGGCGGAAAAGTGTGGGGAATAATTCGGAAAAGGGGTTACCAGAGAGAAGTCCTGCAACAATGCAGCGGTCATTTGGCTGCCCTGACTTTTGTGGGGCCACATGTTCACTTGGCAAAAATATAGAGCAGATTTTATTAACCAAACATGTGTGCGAAATTCGAGTTTAATTAAGATACAACTTTGATTTACTGGTAATAAAGCTACCAATTCTTTCTTTATTTAATCTATAAATTTCCTCAAAAGGTTTATGTTTCTCTAACATTTTCCATTCCCTATAAGCTCTCTTAATTTTCCCCTATAAATACCTTGATAAAGTTTCTCCCAGTGCCCGTCTAGTTGCATTAATAAAATGCATATGACAGACAGCAGGGGAAAACTGGCCAGCCAAAAGGGAAAACGTGAAAAGCGATCAGAGAGTCGAAACATACACACACACACATACAAATAACGCTAATTATGGGACTTATAGTCGGGGCGATGCACCTTTAAAGCGGATTTCTTGTTAAATGCATTTCCGCCGAAAAGCCGCTTTCCATCAGCTACCACACCATCCCATACACACACTTTGTGTGTGGACAAACACAATCAAAGCGCTTTCAGAGCCGGCTAATGAAGAGCAAATGCATATGTCTCTCTCTCTCGGTCTGTCCATCTCTCTTTCTGCGGCTCATTAATGCGCATAATCAAAGCGGCAAAAGCAGATTCTGCCTCGACAGGAAGCAGGCAGCAGTGGCAGCATATTTGTCACATGATTACCGTATCAAATAACACGCAGACAGAGCGACAGACAGACAGACAGGGATTACACGAGGCCGAGACATGACTATGCAATGCTAAATCATCCTGCAGCCAGCAGGCAGCAGCCTGCAGCCGGCAGCCTCCATCCTCCGATCGGATCGGCCGTCATAAAGCAAATTTCGCGTTTCGCAACTGAAAACCACAAGCACCATAATTTGGCACTATCCACAGTCGCCAGCGGTGCCTGTTCGCTTCGCTTCGGTTTGGTACGGTGTGGTGGCCCAAAGAAGCGTCCAACCATTCCATCACATTCACTCAGCCAGCTGTCCAAAGTGCACGGTGAGAAATTGCTTAGATATCACTTTCAAAATGTATTTAAAAGAGGAGTATGAAAAATATTACTGCACCTTATATTTTGTAGCATTTTTAAAAGACCTCAAATCTCTAGTTTGCTTATTAACTCTTAAGAAAATAGAGCTTCTACTCGTCTTGAATTAAGGCCACTTGAATTCCCAGTGCAGGCGGGCCATCCTTGCATTCGTCGGGGCCATGGCAGGACGAGGCACGACGAACAGGAGGAGCAGGCGTCGGTCAGGAGGAGCGGACAAAGACAGCCCGCAAGCGTGTGGCAATAGACAATGTCTATGCATATTTGTCATATGTGCAGTCCCGGCTCGTTGTGGTCCTGCTCTCTCACACACACACAGTCACAGGCAGACACATCCTGCCAAAACTGAAATTGAAACTGTTTAGAGCCGTTGTTGTTGGTCTGTGTGTGTGTGTGTGTGCTGGCCTCGTCGCCTGGCTGGCAGATAATTTGCTTGAAAACCCATTTTCCGGTTGTTGTCTCAATGTGTGTCCTCTGTGTTTTTGTGTATGTTTGAGAGCTTTGTTTGACAACTTTCAGGCCGTTTTCAGTGATCATTGTCACGGAACCGGCAAGGATCACTTCAAGGCTTTAAGGAGCTGGCCTTTTTTTTATTTTTTTTTTACTCGTTTTCTGTTTTTGTTCGCCTATTTGTTTGTCGTTATGACCGCCATGAAATTCAGGTTTTTAAGCTGTGCCGCACATGTTTCGCGCTCTCAAAAACCTCTTAGGACAAGTGCAGCTTTGTTGCTTTTACGGCCCACAAAACACACTACCAATTGTCGCTGTATTTTGCACGAAACGCGAACTTACCTTTGGCACTGAGCATAAAAGGGGTTATGTTTTTGAAGGGAAGATTTTAGAGGGGAGTTTTATGAAGGTTTTTAGTTTTCTTTTTTAAGTAAGCTCTTTTCTAGGGTAATTATTCTTTACACTACAATTTTTAGAACTACAATTTGTTAAGGATAGCAATTTTGCTAGATTCTTCATTAAGTCCTTATAATTCAAAACTTGTTTTAAGGCAAAAGCAAACTCTTGACATATCTGTAAATACTCCAATTTGTGTTGTATTTTCATTCTAAAAAAAGCAATTACTTATCTCTAGACTAGCTGGAAAGAGTATTGCCTTTAAGCAGTAAATATTTAAGAATCCCACTTTTTTTAACTGTGTAAAAACCACGAAAAAAAGAACCTCACATCAAACGTGGCCCAAATGTTGGCTGCCTTAGGAATACAGCACTTAACGGCATCGTTGGCTCGACTTAAGTAGTCGCTGCCGAAAGAGACGAAGATTACTGGGAGAGCAACAGCAGCAGCAGCAGGACTAGTCACGGTCTCCTCAGCTATTCCATATTCATAATTGCTAATGGAATATGCTGTGACAACCGCAATGATGACGAAGAGAGACCGAAGCGCCCCATCATCATCATCTTCATCCTCGTAATGACGATGACGATGGTGATTATGAGCTCACGGCCCACTACAAAGTGTTTTTTGCCCTCCGCCCCCCATCCGCAGGAACTCCCTTACCTCACCCATATATTTCCCAGAGCTGTTTTCGGGGCCATTCCTGGGAGAAATTAATTTGCAACTTGCGAGACATTTGGCGCTGGCGTCTATTTACATTGTATATATTACGTATACGCCATGGTTGCTCGGCTGCTCGACTGCTCGACTGCTCGACTGCTTGACTACTTGAAGGTTAGGTTTTCAGAGGCGGCCACAGCTGCTTCTCGAAAAAATGTGGGCTAATTTCTAGTCGCCGCCCGTCACCTGCAGCTATTTTCACATTTTCTCTCTTATTTTCCCCATTCACTTTTGGCCCGTGTTCGTTCTTTGTTTTTTTTTTTTTTTTTGCCAAGTTTTTGGTGACTGGCTGGGGCTCTTTTGTTAATTGGTTCAGTCACCTGTCTCTTGATCTGCCAGTCAAGCGCACACGACCCGTGGAGTCGATGGTCGCAGCACCACCACCACCAACATCGCCATCGCCATCGCCATAGTCATCAAAGTGGCACCACAACCGGATGGATGGTTGAAGGCGACAACGCTTGCAGGAAAATACGAGTGACGCGGAGGAAAGCCATGGAGGAAGGACGGAAGGAAGGAAGCCGGATCCTTGGGCCCGCTCCATTTGCCAACCTGGCCAATGAACGTTTTAGATTACAATAGGTTAGGCCAAGTCCAGGGTGGTGTCCTGCCTGCCCGCCTGCCTGCTGGCCACATTAGCCACAGTGGTGGCTCGACCGCAAAGTTAGCGCCCAGTGCGCCGCGCCGCTCTGCTCCGCCGTCCGTCGTTAACTTAATTGGCCATCACCACCCACTTTGCGGGTTTTTATGGCGGCGTCGTCGACGACGACGACCAGACCCAAACCTAAACCCCTGCCGAACCTCGGGCCCTTGCCCAAAAAACCCGATTTGAAACCCCCTGGAACTTTGGCTTTGTCGACGCGTCGGCTGTCACATTTTTTGACATTTTTATTCAACATTTTTTTGCTATTTAGTTGGTTGTGTTGCTGCCACTGCCCCTGTGGGCTGCTTCTGCTATTTTCTATTAGGGGTTCATTTTTTTCATTCCTTTTTATTTTTGTTTTTCTCTTCTTTTTTTTTTTGTCACCTGGCCGTAATGTTGTGGCATTGCCTACTTTTTAGCGCAGTGTCTCAGGGTTTATGACTGTGACTTGGACTAGAAAAAGCACTGAGGGAAATTAGGTAATGTGTTTATTTGTTTTATCAATTTTGTTGAATTTTTAAAGCCTGGAAAAATAAGGAATTGTATTTTTACTTCTAATTTCAGCTTCTTAAGTACTCTAGTAGCTTTATTAGATTTTTTCGTAGTGCATAATCGACTGGGAATGTGAAGGCTTCTCCGTTGGCCTGTCGTTTACGCTCGGTTTGGCTCGGCTTTCTATTTTTTGTGATTAATAGGTGTGTTAATGGATGTCATTTTGATGTTTCCGCCAGACGCATGTCCACAAAAACCGAGTTGTCCTGCTGCCGCCTCGTCGTCCAGCCATCATCCTTCTTGGGGCCCCCGTGACCTCCCGCCGTCGCACGCTTTTGGGCCATGCTCAGTTTTATGTTTAATTTGAGCATTTCTCGCTAATTTTTAAGGCTCGCCATTAAATGTAGATAATTTTTTATGCTTTTCTTTTGGTCGTCCGTCTGTGTCGGTCGTCCAACGTCCAACGTCCATTGCCATTCATTTACCATTTCTATGCCTAGGTTTATGGCCCCGCCCCCCTTTTTGTGGGCGCGTCGTAAAAGCGAGAATGTAACGAGCCAGCGTCACGAGCTTGTTGCAAGTTGGTCTCCGCTTTTCGGAGGTCTTTGGGACTCTCGGGCTCAAATGCTGCCCCAGTTGTTAAAGCCTTTTATTTGCTGTCGTAGACAAATCGTTTAGGTATTCCTCGGCCCTCGGCCGTCGTCCTCGCCGGTTCCTTTGCTTTTAATTACTCGCAAATTCGTTTTTAAAGTGCGCGCGCGAGTTGGCCAAAAGTGGCCAGCGGCACGAAAAGGCTTAAAATCAATAGCCAGAGTTTGTGTGGTGGTGTACGATGGTGGCTTTAAAAAAAATATGTTCTCGTTGGTTGGAACATGGCATAAAATGCAACATGTTTTTCGCCCATTCAACGGCCACGCCTCCTTCTGTTTTTATTGCCCTCAACGCACAGACAGGGACAGAAGGGGTTAAGATTATAGCAACGTGCAGGTTTATTCTTGGTTGCAAAAGTATATTTTAAATATATATATTATTTATAAGAGTATTTTGGATTTTATTTTAACAAATTTATTTATTTAAACTTCATGGAAATTCTGAATTTGTCCCGAAACAGATTTATAATTCAAAAACTAAACAAAACAATGAGATCTTAATAATAATAATAATAAGTTTTTGGGTCATTTGAAAGTCTGTTTAAAGAAGTAAATTTTTATTAAGATATTAACAGATTTAAATATTAATTTAAATGCTCCCAAATGCTACGATTGTGACCCCCGCTGTCTCTGCAAAAGCTTCGATGTTGCAGCAGGCGCAGTAATCGATATGTAAACATGCGAGTTTGCGTTTCGTTGAATGCCAAATGCGCAGGCAGGGCGGTGCTGGGGGGTAGCTGCGAAGGGTATAAACGGGTTGTGTGTGGGCGAGTGTGTGTGTTCGGGGGTGTGTATAAATTTAGAAGCAAACACGCCGACAAACCAAAAAACAACAACGACGAACACCGCGGAACGCCAGAGCAGCGACAGCGACAGCAACAAGCTGCAATCGCTGTGGCATGCAACATGTTTTTATATATAAATCAATTACTTACCAAACATGACGCCAGCGCAGAGCGGAGAGCGGAGCAAGAAGCAAAGGGAGGTGGCACCCAGCCATGGATTTATGGCCATAAAGATGGGAATCCTTCTGTTCGGGGCGTTCGTGCCACTCGGTTTTGGTATGTGCAGCGCGACGGCCGCAAGTCCATTAAAGTTATTCAAATTGTTCAGCAATTTGATTAATTCCCGATTGTGCAGCGCTATCCAAAGCCATAACTAACTTCGTTACCGGGGATTGCCCTTCCATTTTCTCTAGTTCCCTGCGTAAACGAATTAACTATCTTTAAGCCCCATTCTATAAAGCTATGTAGCCTCACGAATTTAACAAGCCAAATCGAATTAGCAGCCGCGAATATTAATTGAGCTTTGAGCGGCGAGCGTGAGTGCCCTTCCAAAAATTAGAGAATCAACCGGAATAAAAATTGAAATTGACGCGTCAGATTTCCGGCCAATGGTGTGTGTGTGTGGGGGGCAGAATCCTCGAGGGCTGAAATTTGTCAACGAAATTTTTCGGCCATGAATTGATATAAATGTGGGGCCCGGCGGCGAATAATGCGCTAAATAAATTGCGAAAAATTACATAAAATATTTAAGCGCATTCAAGTGTGGCGCTATAAAAAATGGCGGGGCATTAAAAATGTTTTTTTCCCTCCGCTTTTTTTTGTTTCGTGGGAAGTGAAAGCAAAGCGAGCGGCAAATGGCTGACAGGCAGGCTGAGGAGGAGGCACAAAATAGGAAGAAGGAAAGTGGGTGGTTAGGGAAGGGGATGTGGCAGGGGAGAGAGTCAAGGTGAATAGACAGGCAACACACACACACACACACAAAAGGAAAGGACGGGCAAGGATAACAGCCAGCAGCGGCAAACAAATTATTTGTACATATAGCCGTGGGCCAAATAGCTGCCTGAATATTAGACATTTGAGAATTGGCATGGCGAATTTTGTTCATTGACTTGCAACCCCAGCAACAAAGCTGTCACACAACAAGAAATATTTGAGGAATATTTTTAAATGAAGGGAAAATGTATATAAAATAATAATATAATTTTGTATGTAAAGGAAACAAAGAAACCTGCGATTGAGAGATATAACAGAGGCAAAATTTGAAGAGAATGCCTCTTAGGATTCACTATTACCAAGTAGTTTTATTTTAATAATTTTCCTAGTATTTTCCCCAGATTAAATACTTAAAATTTAGATTTTTTCTGCGTGTGTGCACCTGCCACATGCAAATGTGAGAAGCAGCGTGCGCTGTGTTGTCTTGGGGCGGAAGCTCTTTAAAGTCGGGCAGACAGAAAACAAGCCGAAATGTTTGTTTCGCCGTCGTTTCCTCCCAGACCCAGACGCTTTTAATGCATTTTTTATTGGACTGCTGCCGCACAAAACGACAAGCAAATAGAGAAGGCCATAAAAATAAATAAGGCACACCGTTTCGAGGATGGCGGGGGTGTTGTTTCTGTTCTTTTTTTCTTTTCTGGGTGGTGCTACACACACACACACACACACACCCTTCAATAATATTAACACCCACAAACCCAAGGGCGAAACGCGAGCGCAGCATATTTTCGCTATTGCCATTGAGTGTCCAGCCGCCATAAATTTCAATGCTATTGAATTTTGTATGAACCAGGGGTCCCAGGTCCCAGGTCTCAGGTCAAGCATTCTACTCTCTACTCATACGTGCTTCGTGGCCGCTTTAAAAAGGTATAATTTATTTTAAAAGAGATCCCCTCAACATATATTTATATACCCCGACACCGAGCAGGGGTGGGAATCAATATCCCGACAAGATTTATGCCGCCCGGTAATCGTTGTTAAGGTCAGGACCAGGAATCTCTGACTGGGCTCATTAGAAATGCCAAACGGCAAATGCTTGTCATTTGCATATATATATATGCACATGTCGAAACTCTTTATGCACTCGAGGAAAAAAGGATACAACATAGAGATTAACTTGTCATATGAGAGTCCTTGAAATTAGACTGATTAAAAATCTATACAAAATGTGTACAACTTTCAGCTTCACTTCTCATATTTATTTAAATAAATTGACCTATAATTCCATAAGAATCCTAACTTTGTCAATCAATAACTGCCTTTATTTTCATCATATTTATTTTCTTTATCCCCAAACTTTTCCCCAAGTGTCCCCCATATATACCATGTCGCATTACAGGCGAGTGAATATCTTAATAGAGAGCACAAGTCGCGTGGCGCGAGGAGCAAATAAAAAATTGCCAAAACTTTCGGCCGTGCGTAAAGTGTTGGAAGGCAAAGAGGGGCGGCAAAAGAATATCAATGAAATTGTCATACACAAGTAAATGCCCCGAGATAAAGAACGAAGCCTGCAAACCAAAAAAAAAAAAAAGGAAGCGGGAGCCAAGAAGTCGCCGAGGAATAAGGAAAACGGTGAAGGGGAAAAACGTTTGCTACCTTTGCGGGGGCTGGGGGAGTTTTTCTACTGCATTTGCTGTCAGAGTAGTCAGTGGCAGACAGAGATACAGACACTCAGATACAGATACTCGGGGAACACATGTTTTGAATAATTTATGCGGGCGGGCGCTCGAAATGTGCCCGCCAGGAGTTTCCCTGGGCTTCCTTTTCCCCCGATTTTTCCTGGCTGTGGCACTAGGCCAGGCAAAGTTTTTTGCTCCCTCACACAGGAGAGAAAAAAGGTGATAAATGCATAAGCAGGAAAAGTTTTGCGCCTCCTTTCGATTTCGCTTTGTGAGGGACCCAGAGTCGACACTCGAGTGGTCTGGAGTGGAAGGGAAGGAGTGTGGAGTGGAAGTGGAGTGGAAGTGGAGTGGAGTATACTAATAGCGAAATTGCTACAAATCGTTTTGGCCAAACTTGCGCAAGTTTATTTTCCCCACACACACACACAGAGAGCCACGTCCTCTCTCTCGAAGTCGAAGTCATTTTTTCTCGCCTTTCGACATTCTAATTTAGCTGCGCTTCAAATATTTATGCAAACAAATTGAAATAAAAAGAGTTCCCGTCTCTCGGAAGCAATAAAAGCCAAAGCGTAAATATTTAGTGGTATCCAACCGGCAGACTCTTCTATTAAAGGAGCTGCTACAGTGATCTCTCTATTGTGAAGATTGCATAAAAATATTGCATACATATCAGCGTTGCGTTATTATTTATATTGCGAGTATTTAAACCTCTTTTGAAAGCGTAATATTTGTTTAATTGATGTGATATTTAGTATGCAAATACCTCTTGATATAAAGAAAAGGATAATTACTGCTGTTTTGATCTGTAAAGACGGATTAAAGAGATTAACTTCTTCTGAGCCTTCACTGTTGCATAAATTCTCCTTCCCCCTTTTTAAATAGAGTGAAAAAATATGAAATAAAATGTCTGGCAAGGATGGATACTCCTGCTCTTAGATACAAGTATTTCATATTAAACTTGAGCACTGAGCCGGTGACTCGGTCTTGTTGCTGTGGTTTCCATCCCATTCCCAATCCATTCACCTTGCTCTTGGCAAGGAACCGCAGCTGTTACACTTTGGCGGCATTTTCATATAATTTATTGCTGCTTCTGCTCCTCCTTCACGGCGGGCAGGTGGTTTGCTTTGGGTTAAGTTTGGTGGATTGAGTAGGGTTTTCCAGCTCCATATCATCCTTGTCTATGCGGCCGCAGCTACAAGTTGCGTTTATCAACTGACAACTAGCTAACAAATAGCGTGGCCGCCTGAGTGGTTGTCTCATTTGGGCCTACTAATTAGAATTTATTAGAATTTATTTAGCCTGCCTGGCTGGCTGTCTGTCTGTCGCTTTAAAGACTTGCTCTTAAAGTCATCCTTGAAGCTGGGAATAAGCAGAAACAGCTGCTGCTGCTGCTGTTGCATGAGCTGCTGCAGCAATAATTGTTATTTCAATATAGGAGATGAGCGCTCTGGGGGGTGAACCGGAGATTGCCGCTTTGTTATGGCTGCAGTTTTCCGCTGTTATTTTTACCTACATATGCAATTTTTTGCACCAAGGCTGGCATTTCCCAAGCTTTCCCTCCTCACATATTGTATATATGCCACCGTCGTCGACGTCATCATCCTCCTCATCGCCATCATCAATGATGATATTGTCGGCGGAAGGCAGGGGCTGAGGGGCAGTCGATAGTCGACATCAATGAACCGATCCGGTGCACCAGCGGAAATATTGAGTCGTATCTGTGTCGCGACCGAAACAAACACAGGCAGACTGGGACAGAAGAGGTCGAAATAATAGCACATGGAATACTTGCACCCATTAAAAAAACTTTTAAAGTATAACCCCAGGCTTACCATTAGTTTCCTTTGTATTTTTGGCTTGGTATTATGTGCTCGTATCTGTAATAAGCAAAACAATATAATAATCTCCCTAAGAACCTTTTAAATATTAAGGATTTCCTTGGGAAAACAATTTCTGCCAATAGTTTCCATCTTTGGCTTAAGTTAAATAAACCTTTTCTTACTAAATTATAAATGTCAAACATTTCTAAGGGAAATAATCCCAGAAAAGCCCCAGCTTGACCTATGCTGATGACCGCTGCTGTGTGTTGTACAGCACAGACAGTCAGACAAAACGAAAAGCCTTTAATCGACAGCAACATATTCGATTTTAATATTCATATGCCGTCGTCATAAATTCATGACAAAGAGAGCTGTGGAGCACAACAGAGAGGAGGCCATGCAATATATGAGGGCGTTGATATGATGTGCCCGCCCTTTGCTACCCTGCCCCCTCCTTTAGTCTTTGCCCCAACCCGCACATACATACTCAGTTCTGGTTGTGTGTACCGGAGTTATTATCAACTCGGTGCTCTGGTGGCTGAATTAAAGCCGAGGCAACTGACTGGATTGCTGACTCACTGCTTTCTCCCACTCGCCCCCTTGCTGCTGGCCATTTTGTGGCAAATGAAATTATGATAGTGAACAACGACGAGACAAATCACAAGTCATGGAAGGAAGCAACGGAGACGCAGGAGGAAAACTGCTCATTACGCAAGAATATTGGGACAAGGACGACGGACTGCCTTCTAATTTGGGCACTTTTATTTTTGCCTCGTGTCCAGGCAACTCTCTCTCTGTTCTGTCAGAGTTCCCTTTCCTCTCTCGAGTAATAATACCCCAAAGTCCCTTTTTCGACTGGATAATCACATGGTGGTATGGGTGTGCATATCATTTGCCTTGCTCTCAATTACACATGATCTGTGTGTGCGTGTGTGGGCAGGCTTTTCAGCTTTGCTCCCTTTTAAAGCGTCTTCGAGTAGAAAATCGCATGTGAGTCGAGTCGCAATGTGAGAAATTAAACAACATCAACCCCCAAAGAGAAAGGCAAGGCCGACCGCCTGGGTCCAAAGGGATGGACAAATATGAAAGAGACAATGCTACAAGAACTTTGCACTGAGATTAAAGTGGGGCTTGAATTCTACAATTGATTCTGTAATAATATTTACTGATGTAACAGTTTCTCCCTCGTTGATTTATTTTGCTTATAATTCCCAAGTCTTTTTTCAGTAAAATAACTTTATGCTTATAATTCCCAAGTCTTTTTTCAGTAAAATAATTTTATTGAAATATTTTAGATAACTATTTAAAATCTTTTTTCTCAGTCCATGTTCATTACAGCAACAATAAAGGCAAAGCAAGTGTAGGCTTTTTTCTTTTTTTTGCTAGCTTCTGATGACGCTGACACCCTTTGCTTCCGTCTCATCCGTACTCCGTATTCCGTATTCCCTTCTCCGTATTCCGTCAGTCCGTCAGCGTGGCGCACTTCAAAAACTTAACCGTTAGGCATATGCGTGATTATCTTTCCACCGCTGCCTCGGACAACAACAAGGGGCCAGCAGCTGGGTGGTGGGGGATGGGTTTCAGGCGGAGATGGGGGTATCCAGCTAGCTAGCAACCCTCAGAGGCAACAATTGCGCGCTGACCCAGTTACCCGGCAACAAAGGCGGAAGCAAAGGAAACACGCTGAAAGAGGGACACAGACACAGACAAGAGGGGACTGAAAAGGCACATGTCATCATAGAAATCAGTGAGTGCCCAGAAAACTGCCCACGCCCTTCGGCAATGGGGCGTTGCTTACGTTGGGTGTGGAAAATCTAGGGGGTGGCGCTGGGAAAATTCATTAAAATGGCACAGAGGCGAGACAACAATGAAACGGTCCACTTGGGTTCTGTGCTCCTCCACCGCCTCCCTTCTCCCTTCGGGAAAGTGGACAGCAGCTTATCGTCCTGGCCATATGTGCCACAAACGCACACAGGCAGAAGAAGGGTGAGGACTCCCACACAGGACTCCCAGTTGGTAATCAAATATTTAGCATACTTTTTAGAAAGCATATTAAAATAACATTTCCGGTCAGCTTGGCAAAAAGGAAATCGTCGCCAAGTCCGAGAGTCAGTCCAACAGCCCAACTGTGTGGAGGGCATTAGCCCGGGTTTTTGAACCGTGTAATGCACACCCAACCTCCATTACAACACTTGTGCCAGCCAGGCAGCCAAGGATATATCCCAGGGAGAGAGAGCTGGGAAATCCCTGTAGCATGCCACAGTGCTGGCACTTGGGGAGCGTTAATGTGCCATAACGAATGCATTAGAGACCGGGCACTAAGTAAGCGCAGTTAGTTGGCCGGCCATGGCCACCCGTTCCTTTTCGCAAAGGGGTAGGGCATTTAAAATTTAATTACCCGACACAGGCCCACCTCCAAAACAAGAAAAAAAACAGCAGTAACCAATATGCATTACCCTAATAATGTCCGCAAAACAACAAAAAAACGTATGTTTAATAAGTACTTTTACAGTTTTTGTGCCTCCAATTAGGTTTTGGTCAGGAAAGCATAACAGATGAAACGGAATTTATTATTAGGGTTAGTTTAAATTGGTTTATAGGGAAATATAACAGGAAACAAATGATTTAAGAGCAGTATTAATGGAAATATTTAAATGAAATCCTTAATTGGGTATTACAAATTCCTTTTAATTGATTAAAGGTAACTAAACTTGAATAAATATTATAAAAAACATGCTTTATAACCCTGTTTCGCTTTGCCTTTTTTTTCGCTGGCAGCCAACAAGTATGCCACATTTTTTTTGGAGAGAGGAAAACATATGTTGAACACAATGCACAGCTTCTGCTGATATTATTACTCACACGCACAAGAGCACACACACACGCACAGTAATGGCAGACAGTGAGCTTCCGGTTTTCTCTCTTTTTTTTCGTTCGTTTTTTGTGTGTGTGTGTGTGTGTGATATTATCAAGTGAAGTGCTCCTGCGGTTTGTCTATGGACGAGTGTCTGTGCGAGTGGGTGTGCGTTTTGGCTTTTCTTATTATTCCTATTACCACATGTTGTTTTTGTATTTAAGCTAATTCCTTTATGTGTGCGGATGTATATAAAACGTGCAGCCATATAAAAATAAAAACCAAATAACAAATAAGAAAACAACAAAGGCAACAACAGAGCCGCCAGCAGGCAAAAAGCAAATAAGCCAAAAGCGAAAGCAAAGCCAGAAAGCAGAAAGCAGAGTGGCAGCCGAGTAGCAAAAGCGCGCAGCATGATGATAAGCCAAGTGGCGAATTCAAGCGTAGTCAGCATTGATAGCTGCTGATGGCTGGGAGCTGGGAGCGGGTAGCTATGGGAGGCATAAAGGTGCCTACTTCACACAAAATTACCCTTTTCAATTTGTGCGGTGTGCAGAGTGTGTGAGCTCTGCTCTGCTCTCCCCCTCAGCAATTTCTCCCTCGTTTATTGACTTTTTGTCATTGCCGCTAATGCATAGCAGCAGGAACTGAACAAACACACACCCCACACACACACCACACACCACACACAGTGGCATCCTGCTTAGCACAATACAGTCAGCATCAGCAGTAGCTGGAGCTCTGTGGCAGCTTTATTTTTATGGGGCGCATTACATTTAATGTTTGGCTTAATTCGGTTACTCTCGATGCTCTCTGGGAATCCGACTCCTGGCTTTTGGTTTCGATTCTGATTCAAACACGGTGAGAAATGAGGGGATAACTTAAAACTAATTGAAACTAGAATAAAATAATAATAACAATTGGCAAGGTCAGCAGGTTGTAACTAATATTTTCAATGATCAAACTTCCATATTTGTGCCACGAAATTCAGACTTGGGAATTTTAAGTGCCATTTTCAAATTATTTGCTGCTATCAACATTAGAATCTATTAACCTTTTATTTATAAATTAACTTATTCATAAGCAAATGCAATACCTGATTTGATTTCCTGAAAAACAAGGCAGAACCATAATTTTCCTCAGTGCTTGCTCCCTTCGATGGCTGCCGCTTGTGCTTGAACTTCCGCTTCTGGTTTTGGCTTCGACTCGTTGTGTGAGTGCGGTAATTAAGTGTCACATGTAATTACAATACACTCATGTGCTTTGTAATTAGAGTTTAGCGCTGCAATAAAGCAGGAGCAAAAAAAAAGCAAACAGAAAGCAGAAGCCGAAACGAGAACCTCAATGCGCTGCTGCTGCTGCTAAACCTGCTTAGCTGGGCTAATTCAGATGAATATTTCCCCCGAGCTCTGCAATTATTTGCACTGCTGTTTTTTTTTGTATTATTATTATTATTTTGGGAGAGGATTAACCAAAAGGGGAGAGCAAGTGGATTTAGTTTTGATGAAGCTGCTGCGGTGGTCAGAAAATAGCTAAACAAACACGACATAATGAGTACCTGCTGCAGAGTCCGCTTGGCACAGTAATTTCCACTTACCACCCAGCAACCACCTTGTTGACTCTAACCAAACTGAAGAACCAAACCTAAACAGAGAATCCATGTTGCCAAGGCCCAGTGGCTGCCAGTTCCCAGAGAGCTGGGCAAATGCTGCCTCTGCTCCACGAGGAATCGCTGTAATTTATTTAACTTGCGTAAATATTAAATATTTATATTGTTCTCTCTCTCTTTTATTTTTCTCTTTTTATGTACCGTACTCGTATACGTATATATATACTTCATCTACTACAACTACACACCACCACTACTACTGAAATAAAAAACCATCTGTAACCATCTTCAACTTCTGTCTGTGCCTGCCCTGCCGCCTGTGCCTCAACTACAAAACTACAAACAAACATATAAAATATATATGAAATATATATATATATAAAATGTATTAACCAACTGCCTGTGCCTGTTCCCGTGCCTACCTTGCTCCTGCTCCTGCATCTGCATCTGCATCTGTATCTGAATCTGCTCCTGCTCCCGCTCCTGCATCTGCATCTGCATCTGTATCCCTGTACCTGAATCTACTGCCGTGTTACTGTAAATCAGCGCGGAAGCGACGAACTTTTGAGTCAAGCAGCAGTCATGGCGCCCGCTTCCGACAATAACAATCAGGACCTGGCCACAAAGAAGGCCAAGCTGGAACCGGGCACCGTTCTGGCCGGCGGAATTGGTAAGTTTTCCCCCTCAGCTCTATCTGTGTCTCTCGTTTTCCCTTTACCTCCTACTATTACCTTTACCTATTACCCTTACCTGTTAGCTGTTACCTCCGCTTCGTCCTTTTGTCTTGGCTTAAGCTTTACCTTTACCTTTACCTTTACCTTCGCCAGTTTTGCCTTTGTCCCCTGAGCGACGCTCAAGTTAAGTGCATTTTGCAGCCATAGTCTTGGGATGGGTTTTGTCTGCCAATTAACCACGCCCACTGGGACAATCGGTCACACGGGAAGAAAATAGGTAGGACTAAGACTTAGACTAAGACCAAAGGCAATGCAGGAAAGAAATAATAAGTAAGACAGAGAAATTAAGGAATGTGAAGCCCCCTCAGATGGTATTACTCTTTTGAGTAAACATTTATTACCTTATTCATATATTTAAGTTATATTTTTATATATCTATGTTTTTAATATTATTATTTATAACGCATTTCCCTCTTATGCTAAATTTTTCACCGTGCAGCATTAGACTTAAGCCTTAAACTTGGCCACAAAGTCGCTATGGCACTTGAGTGCCCCAATTGAAGGTGCGCGCCCGCGCTTTTGATGCCTATAGCCAATTAACCTACTAATTAGCATGGAAAACAAGTCAACGGCCAAAACATTCTGCTTTTCCTTTCTCTTTTCCCTCTTTTGTGGAAATTATGAAGGGGAAAAATGGTGGGCCAGGGCGTACGCTTTGCATTATGACCGGTGGCCGCTGACTGGCCACGCACTGTGTCGACACATTAATTAGCCGCACAAATACACATATTCGGTGGCGGCGGTGTCGGCGTTGGTGGAGCACCAAAAAACCCACCCTGCATATGACCGCCGCAAAGTAATAAAGCTAATCAAAAACCGCACACCAAAACCCGACGAAGCCAGCGACGAAACTGAAGCGAAACCAGCAGAATGAACCACACATTAGGCAAATATTTGACAGGCTGGCACAGGCAGGCCTCGCTAACTGAAAACTGAATACCTACCCACAGAAATCCAGTGAGCCACAAAATGATTGCCAGTGTAAACAAATCAATAGGCAACAATTTCCGCTGCTGAAATTCAAAAGTAATCGACTGCCTCCGCATGGCGATTGTTTTTTGGGGTGAATTTAATTAACGCCACATGCAGTCAGCCGCCGCCAGGTTGCAGAGCAGGATATGGTATCGATATCCTTTTTTTTTTTTGGGGGGGATTTTTGAAAATGCTTTTGCAATTTCGCTGTAATTAACAGCATTCAGTGCCGGCAGCCACATGGCGGCTGATGGTTGTACAGTGTCGGCGCTCTTGGGGCTTTATCTATATATATGCCACAAAGGGAAGGCTTGAGCATTAGCCGCCAGACAGTCAAAGGTCAGCGGGGGAAAAATAAAAAAAAACCCTGAAAAGGAAGGCAGAAAGGGTGTAAAGGGAGCAATGAGAAAGGAAGCCGCCTGTGAATGGCAATCGAGAAAAAAAGAGAGAGTGTACGCAAAAGCGGAAGCATAATATTTATTTATTACTTTACAAAGGACTTTTCTATTAATTAAAAAGCAACAAGCAGACACACACACACCAACAGAAAGAGAGAGAGAGAGAGAGAGAAGGATACTGGAAGAGAGAGATGGAAAGGCAGTTAGCGGTTCACCTTTTGACCCTTCCCCGTTTTTGCCCATTGTGTTCGATGGCCGCCACCACAGACGACGACTTTGACCCAACGGCATTTTGGTGGCCAGCACCACCTCCGCCCCTTCTTTTGACACCTGCCACCTGCGGCCATTTTAATTTTCCACGCAAAGTTCTTGAGCAAACACACACACACAGAGAGAGAAAAAGAGGCAGCCATTAAAGTCGCGCTTAAAGCGGTAAAGAAATCCGTGGAAAACCTCGTGAATTCGCCGAGCACACTTAAAGCTCACACACAAAAGGCAGAAATGATAACAAAAGGAATTGCTAAATAAATGTATAAGGACACTTTTATTGCACTGCAAGAAAAGAAGAGAAGCAGGATCGAGCGAGGGGACACAGCCACAACACAACAAAGGCCAGACAAGTAAATAGCAGGAGACCGAAAGGCAACAATGAGCATTGTGTGGTCGAGCCTTAGATAAACACACGCACTCCTCCACGTTCAATTGTAAGAGTATTTGTGGGTGCCACTAAACCCAATACATCGATAGCCCCCCCCCCACACACACACACACACTCACTCCTTGCTCACGCTTATTTCCGTTACACGGACTCTGCAGGACATGCAACAAATTTTTCACGTAAATGTAATAAAAACACTTTGGCATGTGCAACGCGTATAGAGAGCGGGGGGGCTTCGCTGCCACGCCCATCCACTTGAACTGAGTGGCTGCCACGGCTGTGTGTGTGTGTGTGTGTGTGTGTGTGTGTGTGTGTGTGTGTGTGTGTTGGCTTAGTGTCCTGGTGTGTGCGTGCGGCGATTGAATGAACCAAACACATACACTCGCTCTTGAAGTGAATGGGGAACCAGGACTCAGACTCGGACTCAGCTCAGCAGCAGCTGAATTTTCGGCCTGCTAATAAATAGTTTCGCTTGATTTATTTGATTTTTTATTATTAGGAATATTTTATGCCAGGTATACGAGACCCCAGGGAGTCCAGGAACAGTACTAGCTAATTCCCCGAAAGCTGCAGGCAAAGAATAATCAAGTAAATGGGGAAATACACAAGAGAAATAATATTAATGTATTTTATACAATTTTAGAGTTGAATTAAATATGGGAAATTATGAATTTTCAAGACTTCAAGCTTAAATTCTTAATTTAAACTTAAATTGAAATTACAGCAAGACAAGCTTCAAAATCTCCTGCTCTAAGAAGGCACGAATTTTTATACTTAACTAGTCTTTAGATGGCCAAGATAATCTTGGCTTTTTTCCCAAATAAAATAAGAAATTGGTAATGGATTTTAATGTTCAAAACCTTTAAAAATTCTTCCTTTAATAACGAATTTGTTGTTATATTTTTTTCCTCTGTGCATCCGATGGCGTGGCCATGTCGCGTGTCCGGCTAGAAACATCAAGCGTGGCCAGAACCGTGTTTTGCTTTTGTTGTCGCCACACTGGCCATACACACAACACCCACCACACACACACCTCACACCTCCCGCCGTTTCAGTTTGTTGTTTATTGTTACAGCGCTCACACATGCATCGCAGCCACGCTGTTTGTATAGTCCACCAACATTTGTTTGTTTATTGACCGATTTTGGGGGCTTAATGGTCAGCTCACCACCTATGCCATCCCGCATAGGTGAAAAAAAATATACTAAAGCGAAACTCCTTCGCTACGCAGCTGTTGCCGGTTGTGTATATAAAAAAAATATATATCCCCGGCTTTTAGCATGGCTAATTCCTTGCCCAGACAGGCGAGAGAATATGCTAAAAAAAAATATCTACAAAATTTGTATATATCCTGTGTGTGCCCTTGTGTTTTCATTATGCATGACCGGTGATCCCTTGAGCCTCCTGCAAATCTCGAAATCAGCTTGAACTCGCCCGCCGTGGCGTCATGCCGCCAATTTAAAGCTCAAGTGTGTGTGCGATGATGGCCAATCCCTTTTTGCTGCTGGCCAAACACTTGAACGTTTTTATTGCCATAACCAATAAGGCGACAGTTTGGCAAGTGTCCGTGTCCGAGTCGGAGTCCAGTGAATCGTGGTGAATCCTGCGCGTGCCGCCCTGTCTCGAATATCATTCGCACGTCTCCTCCTGGCTCTACGCGTTGCGTGTAAATATTTTCGCAGTCAATAAAATAATATTGTCATAATTTTTGCCATCTCTCTTGCCGTTTACTTTTTTTTTTCTGTATCAATATTGAGACAGCATTGAAAGGAGTATAAAAATCCAGCCAGACCAAAAGGCAAACAGCAATTGTCAACTGGTTTGACTTGCTGCCTGACTCGCTGACTGTGCAGCCATTTATGGCAGTCACTGTACGTGAGTGCGGTTAGTGGCCGTAGACTTTCAGCAGGGCTTGGCTTGACTTTTGGCCTGAACTTTCCCCGCGAGTGTGCAAAATAATAAATTGTGTGTGTTTGCCATTTAATTAAGCATACGCCCAGTTGGCCGCTCTTGTGTGTGCGTAATTTTAAGGCACAAATGAAGTGGAAAAAGTTTTGCCAGGACCAACAAACCAAAGCTATGCTCCTTTGCTCACTTCCATGCTTTCCTCAGTTCAACTCTGTTGGCTCATAACTTAACAATTGATATACTTCTAGGGGTTGCACTGAAAGAAAACCTTCTAATGAATATTTGAAGATAAAAACAAGCAACTTTCTTATGGAAAATAATTTAATTTCATGGCAAAAAATTAAAGAAAATTAGTTTGTAATGAAAACTATATATTTTGAGCTTTAATAAATTAAGCAAATTGTGAGGAGCACTATTTTTTTGTAGTGGATTCGCATCCTTGGTTGCAATCTGGCAGTGTGGTCCTGGCTATGGGCTGTTTGACTGAATGCCACTTGACTGCACACAGACATGGAGTCCTCCTAGACTGCAGCCTGCATCCTGCCAAATGCCAATGCATTTTCCACCATATACTATGTATGTAAGCTGGGGAAAAAAAAAACTATTTTCGTAATTGAAATGCAATTAAAATTTGTAAACGTCGTCGTCACATCGTCGTCATCGTCATCATCCGGACGAGACCCAGCTGCGTACGTTGACTCCTTGCATTCGCAGTCAGCGGAGGACCCGCCCTCTCCGCTCCATGACAAATTTTTAATGAATTACATTTCTTGCGGGTGTTAGGCCCGAGCTGCAAAAAGAAAATCGTTATTTTCAATTATGGCCCACAGAGAGAGAGAGAGCGAGAGCACGTCTGGAGCCGAGAAAAATGAGCACAGAGTATGCAAAAGGCGAGCGCCTGTGTTTGCCTTTGGCATTGGGTTTCATTTGCTGCCAAAAAATTGTGCCATGATTGATTATGCGTGGGCGAATGTTTAAATTAAAGACAAGGCCGGGCATGGCTATGTAAATATCATTAAGTCCTTGAGCAAACACACACAGACAGAAGGGCAGGGAGACAGAGACACACACACAAGTTTGCCCAACAATTTAAAATTTATGATGTGTGAGCTTGTAAAAATCTAATTTACCATCGCATAATTAAAGACGCTCGAACGCTCGTATTTATTCAAATTATATATTCGAATGTTGACACACCCAAAGGCAGAGAAGTTTTTGGTTAGGGAAAGGGAAGTATGGGAAGTTTGGAAAATGGAAAAGCAAAGGGAAATGGAAATGGAAATGGAAATGGGCAAGGGCGGAGCTTATAGACAAACACTGGCTGGCGTCACGTCATGCTCTCACATTAAATCATTAAATGCCGCCGTGTAAGCATAAATTTAATTGTTATTAACAATCAGCACTTATTTCACGCCCCCTGTTTTCCCGCCTACCACACACACTCGATCCTTGGGGGGAGAAAACCCTTTTTCTTTTGTTCAACAACTCGCTTTTTCCATTCATTTTCATTTACATTTTTCGTTTTGGGGTTTCTGTTTGCTTTATGAATTTAAATTGTCATTAATTAACTTCATGCGAGAGGCGAGGGCCGAGTGAGAGTCGTTGCCGAGCAAATTATTACACATACGCCGCATTGGCCGCCGGACAGACTCACCGACTGACCATTCATTACGGCCCAACCATCGTCCTCCGAACTCAATTACAGTTTGTAAACTTTTCAATTAGCTATAAATAGTTTATTTATGTATATTTTTCGTGCAAACTCATGCTGAGTGTGTGCCGAGTGTGCCGAGTGTGTGTGCGAGTTTAATTGAAAGCGGCTGCCTCTGGTTTTTCTGTGGGGTTCGAGTCGGTCATTAATACCGTTGAGCTTTGGCCGCTTTCGTCCTTGCAGCGGCAGCAGCAGCAGCAGCTCATTTTAACGCCCAGCGAAGCGAATGATTGCTATTCATATCATCATGCTCTCACGGCACATTGACAGTCAACAAGCATTTCACATCGCACGCGCCCAGCATCATCATTATCGAATGCAAATTTTTATCGCCACTGCACTTTTTTCGCGAGCAGTTAATGCATTTTGGCTCTTGTTGATTTTAGCATTGTCCTGTAATTACCAGCGAGTATCAGTAGAGGAAGCAGCTACCGCTCAAACAGATTGGTTTAAACTCGTGATTAATTCGAAAGCTGGCCACAAATTGCATTTTATTGTTTGCCGTGCAAATATTTGCGGCTGATTTGGGTTATTTAACATTGGGATGTTAATTAAAAAGCAGCGATTTCATAACTGCAAAGCAAGTCTGAATATCCGCAGGCCATGGAACCCCGACTCTGACTCAAATTGCATAGTTTTCTGCTTGACTAAAAGCGCAATCTTTTGCTGAATACAGTGAAGTCTTGAAAACAAAGAAAATAAATGATTAATGGGAAATAGAGAAACTATCATGGAATATATTCCTTAGGTAACTCTTAATTAAAATACCTAGAAGAAATCGTTTTCATTGAGCTTTCACTGTACTTGCATCAGCATTTGGTAGCTGCCATGCTCGTTGGCTGCATTTCCGGTTGTCGACGCCATCTTCCTTTTCAATTATGGCCACTCTGCCTTTTGTCGAAGCCATTTGAACGGCCGCAGGCGCTCCTTCACTGTCGCCTCTGTCGATTCCTGGCTCGTTTTCACACCGCGTTTTGTTTGCGATCTGAAACAAATGTAGCAGTGAGAGGAATCTAGTGAAGGGAAAAGAATAACAAAAAAAGAAGAGCTGCCGAAAACCGAATTGAGTTGAGTTGTTGATGGCAAAACGTCAAAAAATCCACAAATTCTACTAGTTTTTTTTTTTTTGTGCGCTTTCTCCCTTGCATGATAGATACTTTTACATATTTTCGCCCTCGCCGCCACCGTTCGACATTTTTTTCCGGCAACTGGCCCAACGGCACTTGATTTGTTGTTTGTCTTTTGCAGAACATTTCCGGTCCCCTCGCTTTTTATTTAGTTTCGATTTCCAGCAGCAGCAGTAGCTGTGTTTTCGTTGTCGTTTTTGGCTGTTATTTATGGGGGAGCCCCGGCGAGTGATGGAGCAGATCTCATCGCTCTCCCTCTCTCCGCAGTAGTTGCCTGCCCATCCATGCCCATTGATTTTTAATAAATTTTTGAGCTGCCTTTTCGAATGGTCGATTGAATGAATGAATGCCTGGCCCCAAACTATGACTGGTTCAGGCCCCGGCTGCATAATTTCGTTTCAGCTTCATTTCCGTTTCGAACTAATCAAAAAGTGTAATTTCCGATTAGTTGTATTCAGCATTGACCGGCTCTCGCAGGGCGAGAGAGGAGGCTCCCTTCTGGAGGAGCACTTCTGGAGGAGAGTTCACCGAGTGCAGTTTCGAGTCTCGAGCCTCTGAGTAGACTTTTCCTTTTTACTCCGGCCACAAAAGCTGGGGAGGATGGTGGAAGGTCCTTTTCTGTGGCCCGGTTTTCCTTGCATTGTGTAATAAATCGGCACATTGACCCCCAAGACCACCGTCGTCTGCTGCCCTGATTGAAAGTGGGGAATTGGTCGGATAATGACCCTTTTACATTATGAGTTATGAGGGCGAAAAGTTCACAGGAGAGAGAGCCAACTATCAATTTATCTCAATCTTGGCAATTCGTAGCTCACTTTTTGGGGCCAACAAAAAATGCCAACTGCTGCTAGGTTGGTTAGCCTTTTAAAGGAAATCTAGTATTAACAGATATAATTTAACTAGGGATTAATCCATTAATTAATTAAAGGAACAATTAATCGTAGAGCTATTTTATTTGCAACCTTATAAATAAAAGTTTCATCAAGTTTACCTTTCCAAGTAATATATTTTATTGGTACATTTTACCCTTTTTCAAATGTGAAAGTTTTTATACTCATATATTTATTTTTTACATTTATTTTGAAGCCAAATCTTCAAACTTTACCTCTTCAAATCGCATTTAACTTTAAAAACTCCCATTTCGCTTTAAATTCGAGCATAATTAAAACGACAGATGGACAGAATCCGGAGTGGCTGACCACGTTCACCCGTGGACTATCTCTGACCATGTGTTTGTTGGCTTGTTTAGCAAACAGTCGAGGCGGAGGATGAGCCTCCAACTGAATGTGTTTGTGTAAAAATCAGTAGAGGGGACTGCATTGCATTTGCATATGAACGGAATGGCTGGCAAACTGTTCTGGTCTCTACTGCAGGTGCCGCAAAAAAAAAATAAAAAGCGCACAACAGACCAACACATTAACAGGTGTTGACTAAGCGCCAGACAGATCCAGAGCCAGTCTTTTGGCAACTGCAATTCACCCATAAAGAGTGGCTAAAATTTGTTTATAAAAATTTAAAGTACTTTTGGGACACAGCCAGAGGTTGAGGGTTCACTAACCGAAAAAGTATACAAAGAAATTTATAAATACAAGGAAAAGTAGTGAGCATTTTATTAAATCTTTAACTTGACTAAAGTTGCATAAATTTCAGAATGAGATTTACAATTATCAAGCATTTCCATGGTTTCAAAATTAACATTTTTCCTCAGTGCTGCATCAGGGATATCCCCGAAATTTGGCTGCAATCGCTTCCAGGGCCAAAGGCAGCCTAAAATCCCATTTGTGCTGCACAGCACTCGGTGGGTGGTGGTAGGTTGGTGTCTCCCCTGTCCGCTTTATTTATGCAAAAATAACAAACAAGTCGAGGTTTTTGGGAGGGCAGCAAAAAAGGAGGTAAAGGAGCTGCAAAAAGTCGAACGGGGGGACGGGAACGGAGTGGCTAAAAGCCTCAAACGTTGTCTGTGCGCCGGACATTGTCGCCGTGTTGCTGCTGGATTATTCACAGCCGTTGAAAGTGTGCAATGAATGAATTTATGGTCCTCCGCCCTCCGCCCCAAACTCCCAAGCTTAACTGGGCAAAGTGTATACAAATGTGGCAGCATTTGGCCATGTTATCAACGTTTTTGTTTCGTCCTCTCCTCTGCCGGCAAATAAAACCCAAAAATAAACAAATTAAGCGAAGCGCGGAAGCGGAAGTGCAGACATCTCTGGCCATTAACTGAGCCGGAGATGGTTCCACAGAGAGAGAGAAGAGAGAGACAGAGAGACAGAGAGACCTGCAGGGATTGTCAGCTGTTTAATATTTCAATTGGTTAAACAATGTTCGCTTATGTGTTCTCCTTTCTGTTGTTACCATTACAGCCAAGGCCTCCAAAGTCATCCACTTGCGCAACATTCCAAACGAGTCCGGCGAGTCGGATGTGATTGCCCTGGGCCTTCCGTTCGGACGCGTGACCAACGTCCTGGTGCTCAAGGGCAAGAATCAGGCGTTCATCGAGATGGCCGACGAGATCTCCGCCACGTCAATGGTGTCCTGCTACACAGTCAATCCGCCCCAGATGCGCGGCCGCATGGTCTACGTGCAGTTCTCCAATCATCGCGAACTGAAGACGGACCAAAGCCACAATGTGAGTACAAAGAAAGCTATAGTTAAATATAATATAGTTAAGAAAGATACAAATTAATCGAATAATTGAATAGGTAATACTTTAAACTAAACATTTATACATTCATAAAGGTTTTCCCTTTCGTTTTTTGCTTTCTTAAGTCCCATAATCGTTTTGGTTTAACTTTCCTCCTAGTAAACCCCAAGTAACCGATATCTGCCTTTAGCACAACTTGCTGTCTTAAGTGTTATTAATGTGGCAATTAAGTTTTTGTCCAAAAAGGGAAACAAATGAAGCAACTGCGATTTATATGCAAATGTGGGTCGCCGGGAAGAAAGAACCCTCTGATTAATTACACTTTCTGGGCAACTTAAACCCTATTCCCTGGAGAGAGATTTGGACCCATCATAAATGCACACACCCAACACACACACACACGCGACACTCACTTAGGCAGGACATCTCTTTGTGGGTGCTTCTAAACCAATTTCTAATTTTAATTTCGTAAGCCACAAAGTCACTGGCAAAGTTTAAAAAGCTTTCAAATAAATACACATGGCCGCACACACACACAACGAACACTGTGCCACAAAAGCAACAGTAAAATGCATAGTTTTTGGGGTTTTGCGGACAACGCACACATCCCGAACAGAACAGAGAGATACACAGGAGGTGGATGTGGATACATAAATACAAATGAAACCACACGCATACCAAGGAGACAAACGAATCAGGAATAGAGATGCCAGCTGCTTAGCTTCGAGTCAAAAGCATATTTTGATTACTTAAATGAAAGTGGAGGGGTAACCGCAACAGCAGCAGCAGCAGCAGTAACAACAATTGGGCCAAAAGAAGGCCCAAAGCGGGCTTGTCACCTTTTGTGGGCTGTGCGCTGCCACCTGACGGGTCTGATGGAGGGGCTGGAGGCTTCCGCTGATGGTGGTTCAGGTGGTTGGTGGGTCGGGTTTGGGATTGGGGTGTTGAGCCCAAAAGCAAACTACTTAAAAAGAGATCGCAACAGCAGCAACAAAAACGAAAAAAGGTTAAGAGGCTGCAGCACCAGCAGCACAAGGGCCAAAATGAAGTACACAAGAAGAAAAGTTATTTAAAGGATAAAGAAAATGTTAATAACTAAGGTTTAATTAAAGAAAAACCTTCAATAAAAATTAGGGTTTCATTAGATAAGAACAAGGAAAGGTTTTAAACCTTGAAAGAATT
>JAEIIH010022701.1:0-11275 GCA_018904745.1 Drosophila orosa | reverse complement strand
CTATAGATTCCCAGGTTTCTCTGCCTTTCTTTTTATATTTTAAAATATTTTAAATCTTCTAATTTACCATAGACATTTTCTCCTTGTGTAAAAGTCGCTGCTTCCTCTGTCATTTACTGTCTTTTCCATCTGCATCTGCGCACTGAGACAAACAAAAAAAAAAAAAGAAAAGAAAAAGAACACATGAGAATGGCAGATTGTTATTGTTGCTATTGTGCATCAGAGATCCTTCTGCCATCTTCCCTCCCTCTCTTCCTCTCTCTCTCTCCCCTGCTGGATGTTTGCACCTTTCCTAAGATGAGCAACGCACATCCTCATCCACATTCACCTTCGCCCTCAACCGCCGCCGACTGACCCATTGTTTGTCAATTTTCCACTCCTGGCTACATTTCCTCGAGTCCATTGTTTGCCTCGTCATCTGCAGGATTTTTGGATTTTCAACTCCTCTGCCCTGTCGTGATTTTTCCAATTTTCCCGGGTCCATCAGTCAGTTTTCCTTTGCTGCTCCTGCGCAACGGTTGTGTTGTGTGTTTTTCTTGTGATATTTATTCCGTCTTGAGAAAAGCTTCTTCAAAAGCTTCGTTTTATCTCTGTTTGATCTCTCCATTCTCTGGTTATTCTGGGATTCTGCGGAGTTACTGTAAAAGTTATATATATATAATCGGTCTTCGCCTTTGCCCCATTTTTCGGCAATTATGAACGCCACACTTTTTGGCGCACTTCACTTTATGTTGTCCAGCCGTTCGTGTCGTCTCGTTCAACGTTTTTATTAACAAAATAATATTGAAATATATTTAATTTTGAGCAAACATCTTCGTGTTATATATTTTGTGTGTGTGTGTTTTATTTGGAACGAGCGGCAAGCTGGAGAACTCTCTGCTGTTGAAGCTGCTCAATCTTTTGGCCCGGCACTCGAATTCCGATAGCAATTTCGTGAAAGTTGAATTCGAGCGCAGCATCATGGATCTAATACAGGAGCCAAGGTGACCACACAAAAGTCTTGAATCTAGAGTTATATTTTAAAATACAAACTTCTTACCAAAAAAAAAATAGGAAATATTCAAGATAACCTTAAAAATGTTACCATGAAAAGCAGTGAAATTAAAGGGTTTTAAGTAGGCAAGCACTCAACACTTGACGAAACTGGTTACAAATATTTTGAAAGGATTTTTAAGACTAACTTCCTCTCTAAATAAATTTGTAAGAAGCCAGAAAAATATCTGGAAAAATTACTGTAACAAGGCCATTTTCTTTATCAAATAAATGTGATCTAAGTATAATTCCCTGAAATATTTCGACATTTTATAGAAAGAAGTCTCAAAGAAAACTACTTCTAGCAGACCTTCTTTGTAACACTTTAAGCTCAACCCTTGTTCTATTTATTATATATTTTATATCAAGTTTACCTATAATTAAATATATTATTAATAACCCAACTAACCCTGGATTTTCCTCTTCGTCTTCCAGATTGCCGGTGAACGAATGTCAGGCAAGCCAAACAGCTAGAGTCACCTCGAACCTGCACGCATCCAGTAGTACGATGGCGGTCAGCCGCGTTCCCTCGCCGCCCTTGCCGGAAGTTAATACGCCAGTCGCCGAGAACTGGTGCTATACGCAGGTAAGTGTCCTAGTCCCTCCCAATCCCAAAACCCGACTTACAGAGCGGGCAGATTAAATTTCCTCCACATCCTCCGATGTTTGGTTTTTGCATTCCTAAGGATTTGCCACCGGCTGAGCCATCTGAACCGATCGGATTTCACAAATTTTTGTTCGTTGTAAGACGGTAAATGCACTTCCGCTCAGAGAGAGGTTTATATAGAGGTGCACAGGTACAGGTGATGGTGGCTCAGGTGGGCGAAATCCGAGAACTTTGTTACAATATTTACAGGGGATCCGATTCGATTCCCCTTCCCCAAACTCCATTAACCCCTGGTTTTCTTTTCTTATTTCAGGTCAAAGTGGTTAAATTTAGTTATATGTGGACCATAAATAACTTTAGTTTTTGTCGGGAGGAGATGGGTGAAGTACTCAAATCGTCCACATTCTCAGCCGGTGCTAATGACAAACTGAAATGGTGAGTAAACTAAAACTAAATACCTCTTAAATATCTTACTAAATGGTTTATATTCTCTTCTTTAAGGTGTTTACGGGTCAATCCCAAGGGTCTCGACGAGGAGAGCAAGGATTATCTTTCGTTATACCTACTGTTAGTGTCGTGTAATAAATCCGAAGTGAGAGCCAAGTTCAAATTTTCCATATTGAATGCCAAGCGTGAGGAGACCAAAGCCATGGAATCCCAAAGGTAAGAGTTAGCCATCATTGATGCCCCCTAGAATCTGAATTAATTTATATACTCCATTTCAGAGCTTACCGCTTTGTGCAGGGCAAGGATTGGGGCTTCAAGAAGTTCATCCGGCGCGACTTCCTGCTGGACGAGGCCAACGGCCTGCTGCCGGAGGACAAGCTAACCATTTTCTGCGAAGTCAGCGTTGTGGCGGACAGCGTCAATATCTCTGGACAATCCAACATTGTGCAGTTCAAAGTGCCCGAATGTAAGCTATCCGAGGATCTGGGCAATCTCTTTGACAACGAGAAGTTTAGCGACGTCACGCTCTCTGTGGGCGGTAGGGAGTTCCAGGCGCACAAGGCCATACTGGCAGGTAAGAATCAACTAATCTCCTACTAAAAATTATACTTTATTTAATTTATATTACATTTATTTCATAAAACAGCGCGCAGCGATGTCTTTGCGGCCATGTTTGAGCATGAGATGGAGGAGCGAAAGCTGAATCGTGTCGCCATAACCGATGTGGATCATGAGGTTCTTAAAGAAATGCTGCGATTCATATACACGGGCAAGGCGCCCAATTTAGAAAAAATGGCTGATGATCTCCTAGCGGCTGCTGATAAGGTAAAAACACCAACCAACCTAAATTTCACTCTCAATCAAAAGAAAATAATGAAATATTTGATTTATTTTTGGCAGTATGCACTCGAAAAGCTGAAAGTGATGTGCGAGGAGGCGCTGTGCGTCAATCTCTCTGTAGAAACAGCAGCCGAAACACTAATATTAGCTGATCTCCACAGTGCGGATCAATTGAAAGCACAAACGATAGATTTCATAAATACGTAAGTTTTAATTTAATGTAAATTCTTTATAGATTATACTTACAAATCATTCTCCTCCCTTCTTACAGTCATGCCACCGATGTGATGGAAACCTCTGGCTGGCAAAATATGATCACAACACATTCACATTTGATAGCGGAGGCATTTCGTGCGCTCGCAACACAACAAATCCCACCAATTGGACCACCAAGGAAACGCGTGAAAATGAGCTGAAACAACAATGCAACAACAACAGCAACAACAACAACAAACCGTACACCAACAACAATCAACAGCAACATTAACAACAACAGCAACCGCAAGAACACCAACAACAACAACAATACCAACAATCGTTTCAATTTCAACAACAATTGTAATAGAATTGAGAAGAACTTGATTGTGAAATATTTGATCGATCGATTGGCGGTTAACCTCAAGAAAGCATCATACGGCAATACTAGAACAACAACAATAATAAATTTTATCAACAACAACAACTACAACTACCACTACGACAACACCAACAACAACTACTACAACAACAACAAAAGCAGCAGGAAGATAGTGCATGATGATGAGAATCAGAGCGAGCAGTACCGTTTATTGTTTCGATTTCGAGTAATTTAATTCATTTTGATAAAACAAAAAACTTGAGTTTAATTGTATTTTATTTGTTGATTTAATATTTACCTATGATTAATATGTTTACGAGTAATAATTATTAATTAATTCTAATCTTAAGTCCAAAAAGCAGCAATTAAAAATAATACAAAAAAAAAACAAAAACAAAAGTAATAAGAAGAGAATACCAACAAACAAAAAAAAAAAAAGAGCATAAAAAACAAAAACGGAACATTTAAAGTAAAAGTAAATTAAATTTAAAATAAAAAAAAAACGAAGGCATGAAACCACGATAAAAAACAAACAAAAAGAAAAGAAAACAGCAAAAAATAAAGAAATTCACTGAGAAAGCAGCGTCACTATTATTATTATTATTATTATAATTATTACGATTATGATTACCGATTACTGCGTATAATTACAAAGCGTACACTTTGATTGTGATGTATATTCGATGAGTAACGAGTAACGAGTAACGAGTAACGAGTAATGAGTAACGAGTATATGAGTAATGCATAATGATACGGATATGATAATGAAGTTGATTTATATATTGTGTATATGTAAAACTCGGAACAATTTTCAATGCATTCAAGGTTTTATTGCACCCGCCCACCAATCCACTTCCACCTTACCTTACCTCTTTGTGTTTCCAACGAGGAGTGTGCTGCCCCATTAAATGTATAAACATTAATTGTTATTTACCAAAAGTTCTCAATTCTACCACCGCCTAAGCAACAAATTTAAGCGCACACTCCTCTTGAGCTCCCTTTCCCAAACAAAAATTATATAAATAATAGAAAAAGAACAACTTTGTTTCAGCGTTCATTTTAAGATGTCACTTCTTAGGCTTTCTCGTATATTGTTTCTCTTTTCTTTTCTTAAGTATTTAAAACACCTGCAACTTGTTTCTCTTTGTTTAAGCGCAAATGTAATTAATTTGTTGTACAAAAACTCTAAAAAAAACAAACAATTGTCGAAAAACATTGTCGAAATAAAAGCAAACAGTAGCAATTTGTGTATAGTAAGCAGATAAAAATTGAAAAAAACCACAAACAATATTGCATCAATTCATTTCCGCAAATGGGGAGACTCTCTGGGGGGTGGTTTCTCTTCTCTCTGATGGAAAAATCTTCAGAAAATTGCGAAAAAGTACGAGTAAAGTAAACGTGATAACAATATTTATCTAACTATTAAATAAATAAAGCGAAGAAGAGCTGACAATTACGATGACATTTTTATATGCTAAAACGGCAGATCGTGTAGAGAGGAGTTTGACAGAAACAAAAAACTTCAGGTATTCAGGAAAGGGTAAAATATAATTACATAAAATAGGAGCAACTAAGAACGATAAATTCCATATTCTATGTGTACTTCCGATTGACTTTGCATGTGATTTGCCATCCGAAAAGAAAGTGTAAATAAATTAGCCTTAGCCTTAGTCGCAGCAGCATCAGTTCTATTTTCTATTTAACCAACTCACTAAGGTTACGAGTCCAAAATGCTTTAAATCAGTGTATGTGCGATGAATGTATAGTAATCTAGGTAACCAACCAACATTAGCCTTTGAATGGATGGATGGGAGAGAGTCCGGGATGGGAGCGAGTTCTATGTTTTGTGGCATGCTTCGTTAGCTATTTATTATATTTTGAAATGTAATCTATTGGAGGCAGAGCTCTTAAATAACAATAAGAACTTAGAGAGAGCAATTCAGCGCATCTTTAGAGACACATAATTACATTTAAATGTGTAATATTGAGTGTGTATCTGCGAGCTCTGCTAGTCTTGAACTTGGCAGTTGTTTTTTTGCTTTTTTTGTGTGGCTCTCGGAGGGAAATATATGTTTCGAGGGAGGCGAAATCTAGCGATCTACCCATGTGTATCATCTAGTGAACCGACAAACAACTTTTTATGCATGCCAACAATCTAAATGTGTAGAGAAATGATAAAAAAAGAGAACGACACGACACACACCCATTTTTAAAAAGCGAAAATTGTAATTGTATTTAAACGAGATATTAGATAATAAATTAATATGTTCTAACATTACATGGCCGCCGCTCTCTCTCTCTCTCTATTTCTTATCCTTTTGCTCCTCGAGGAACTGCTGCAACAGGCCGCCATCAATGGGAATGGTTAGTTGCTCGGAGCCGTCCACGCTCCGCTTGGACTTGACCAGCTTGTGGTCGAGGAACTCGGTTAGTTGGGCGCGCAGAGCCAGGTCGGAGCTGACCAGGAAGGCCTCGCGGCAGCTGGAGTACAAATCCCTGAACGGCATGCCCTGATAAGTGGCATTGCCCTTGTTCTTCAGCTGATACTTGACAATCAGCATGTAAATGCCGCGCGAATTGGTGGTCAGCGAGGAGAAGACGCTGCGCATCGAGGACAGGGCCAGTTCGCCCGAGTTCTGCACCAGCAGGGAGTTCTCAAAGGCCGTTTCATCCGTATAGGGCAGCATGGTGGTGCAGTCCCACCACGAAAAGTTGAAGCTGCTCAGCTTTCCTTGATCCCAAACTGCACAAAGACCCAAGGATAATGGTTAAGATTTCACACCAGACTCCAAATACTCACGCAACGGGGTATTGATATGATCGATGGAGGCCAGCAGATGGATGTTGGGCACTCGCGCCAGTCGGGAGAGGATTGCCTGGGCCTTCACATTGCGCAGCATAGCTCCGTCCAGATTGTGGACAATCAGAAAGAGATGCGTTTCCGGTATGAGGGAAAACTCCTCCTCAATCATGTCCACTGCCTCGTGCGGATTCCCGGGACTAATGCCCGCGTCCAGTATCTCGCTTGTGATGCTGTCCAGCACATCCTTCAGGGTCAGACTGGGAAAGAAGCCGTTGATCACCAGGACCGTCTGCTTGGCCAACACCTCGCGGTGAAAGGCCTGCAACAGCTGTCGCTTGGAGCCCAATCCATACAGCAGTATGTTGAAGCCCTCGTTGAGTATGCACATCCACTTGGGAAAGTACGAGCGATACTCCTCCATGATCGCATTGATCGAAGTCTGGTGCTCCGTCGACAGCTTCATTTCCGACAGCAAGCTAAACAGACGATCGGCAGCCAGCCGGGGATTCTTCAAACGATCCAGCGTGTGATCCGAGGTGAGGATCTTGGTGCTGGCATGCGAATGGAAGTAGCCATCGCTCTCGGGTACAAACTCATTGGACTTCTTGGCCCTCGCCGTTTGCCGGAGTCGGGCTGCCGACGGAGTTTTGGGCAATATGGGAACCACAATGGCACGACGCGTCTTGCACGGCGTCTTGGGCTCATCATCGTCGGCGGCATCGTTCTCGGAGGAGGAATTGCTGCTGCTACTGCTGCTCAGGGATTCCTCGTCACTCGGTCGAAAGTCACTCTCGTCTCCAGAGAAATCCTCGTCGCCAGAGTCGGCCACTATTTTGGCAATCTCTGAAAGAGTAAAGGTAAATCTGTAGGAGAAACTGTGATATTTAGGAAGAATCTAGTGACTACCCACGATTCTTGACACGGTTGCGCACATGCGAGGGCGTCTTTGGCTGATCTGCGGCCGATCGCTTGCGCTTGGTGTCCGGCGTCTTGACTCCGAGTCGCGGTGTCTTTGGGGTCTTGGGCGTGCGAGGCGTGGCATTGAGGGCAGCCAGGGCCATGGCATCTCGCTTTTTGGGCGTATTGAAGCCGAAGAGGCTGCTGCCGGCCACATTGTACTCGGATTGGATGAGATTAAGGTCTTTGGACGTGGGTCTGGCGGCATTCTCAACTTCTGGTTGCTCCTGATCCTCCTCCTCTGGCGTCTCTTCTATATCCACATTCTCGCTCTCATCGTCCGTGCACTCCACGTAGTTGACCACCACGTGCTCCGGCTGCTGCCTGCTTCCATTCTCCTGCTGATACGCCTGGTACTTCTTGGTGGGACTCGGGCGGCGGGTGGAGCGACGAGTGCTTCGTTTGGAGCTCGTCTGGGCTTCCGTTTCCGCATCCATGTCGACCATGTCCGCGGATTCATCCTCCGAGTTAGTGACTTCAATCGATTTCAGGTTGTGCTTGCGCGGGGTCTTATAGCTGCCGCTCATCTTGCATTCCAGTGAGATGGGTTTGGATTTGGCAAATATTTAAAGTTTGTAAACAAATTCGACCAGGGATGAACCGTTCAATGCCAGAAGAGGCGGGACTTATCGATTATTCGGATTTTCACTCCAGCTGGTCCCACTAAGTATTTAGCTATATAGCTAAGTAGTCAGCTAAATAGCTGAACATTTAGCATTAAAGATAAATACTTAGCTATATAGCTATCTATTTAGCTATATTTTTGAAATTAACTGACTTTTTTAATATTTGGTGGGAAACTGGATTTTTTAGGGGAAAATTCAAGTTTTTGAGAAGATTTAGGGTCAAATTTTCATCTGGCCCCACTGTCTGGATTGTTCAGTTTCAAAATCGTGGTGGTGGTGTTATTCAACGAAGGCGCTTCAAAGGAGAACAACGGAGAACGGAGAGCGACGCGAGAAAACACATACGCCGGTTAAATTTGTTTGAAAAGAAAAAAACAACCGTTGTTTCGTGCGCACGATTAATGTTAATTATTTCGCAATTGTTTTGAAGTTGAATTTTTGTTGCCGGTCAAAATTAAATGGAATCGTAAACCGAATGATAGTGATAAATACAGTTGAATCGCGCGCCATGTGCGGATTTTTGTGCCAGGGGAATAAGTAAAGAAATAAAGAAATTTCGAATAAAATCAGAGTGCAAGAAAACAACGGTGTCTGTTTATTTGTTGCTTTTGTTGTTGTTGTCATTGTCTTTGCCCGGAAAGCGAAGAACCGTTGAACGGTGCAACGGAACAGCAGGCCAAAGCGGAATCGACCAAAACAAAGTGCATGCAAAATTACAAAGTTTTCGAAAATGTTCGAACTGGAGGATTACTCGAGCGGCATACACGAGGGCTTCTTCAGCAAATATGCAGTGAGTATATAGCGAGTAATATATATTATATAGGAGGCAACAGCTTAATAAAGTTTTTGCACACAATTTGCCGGCCGGCCGCGCTCTCAACCACTTACACATGCTCAGCCGCACTCACACACACATGCGCGCAATTTATCGGCAAAATTCAAAATTTAACGTTCGCTTCGCGTCGACAAAGCAGCTCTTGCGTTCTCTTTTCCTAGTATTTCCCCCAGGTCCCCACTCTCCATTCTCCACACTCTCCACTGCCCACACTCCCCAACCGTTCCCACCACTGCGGCGAAACTTTGGTTCCACTCGCCATCTCGCTCGCCCCTTTGCCGACCGATTCCCCCTCTCGCTCACACCAGAGCTTTGTTGTTGACTCGGCGCTTCGTCGTCGCCGCGTTTAACGTGCAATTTTGAATTTTTCAACTTCGCCGCACTGGGGCCTCCGGCGCGTGTGTTTGTGTGTGTCTGTGTGTTTACTTTTGATCGTTAAGCTTTGAAAATCGTCTTTTCGTCTTTTCGCTTTTTTGCTGTTTCCCTTTTCGCTCAATGGACGGGATGATTAATTACAACCGGAACAGCCGACGATAATAAATGATGATGAAGTTCTATGCACAGAACGAAAGTACTTCCTTAACTTCGCTGAGGTTATTAACTTGGCTAGCTGTTAATGTTAAACCGCCTGTTAATCGCCTGTTGTTTGTACTAAATCGAAATCGAACAACTGTTCGGAGTTTAATTCACTTTTTCGCAACTTTTTTGGGGCTTAATTTACTTTAATTTCTTTACCCTCAAAGCAGAGTTTCTTTTGTTGTAGTCAAGCACAATTTACTTAACTTATTTATTGTTTTGCCACCTACAGTGGGGGTTAAATGAGTAGAGCAAACTGACATTAGTATTGTTTTAATGAATTCGTGGAAAAGTACACATATTTAACACGAAGTATCATATAGGAATACATTTCGCTATAATTATAAAGCAATTGTCAAGGGAATTGCATTTTATAGATAAGGGAATTTCATTTTAAATATATTTGTATATTTTCCATTTCATTTTCACCGAGTTTGATCGGATTTCTTCACTAACAGGAACTTTGTAATGAAGATTGCTCACTTTTACTGCTATTTTCTTGTCCCCAACTGTCAACATTTGTACTTTTGTACATATGTGTGTTTCTCCGCTGTTGTAGTTGTAGTTGTTGTTCGCCGAGTTTTCGTCTTGGGGGCCTCTTCTTCATGGCTTTTGCGTTTTAAACTTTTTGAAGGCCAAGCGTTCACCTCGAACCTTTTGGCTTTTTGCTGTCTTAGCCGCCGCACCAACCAAAAAGTGTTTAATAAAATGGTAGTTTTAGTTGAAAATCATCCTTTGGTATCGAAAAGAGTAGTAACTGACCTCCAGCAAAGTGGGCGGAATTCGGAAACTTCAATGGGAAAACCCAAAGAGTAACGGACTTTTGAAGCATGTGCGCCTGTTAAGTGCAACATGCAAAACTCCACACACACACACACAAGCATCCGTACTTTCAGGCGCCACAAGTGTGTGCGAATAGTATCCAAGTGTGTGTGCAAGAAGGGGAACAAAGAAAAGCAAACAAAATAAAAAGTGCTCAAAGCGAAATGAACGTTTTATCTTGCTTTTTTTTGTATTTTCTGCTGTTCAGTGAGTGAGAGGGCAAAGGCAAAACAAAAGAAAAAGCAACAGTCCGATTCCCACATCAAAAGCTTTCTCACACGCTCTTCCTCGCGCCTTCTCACTCGCTCATTCTCTTCTTTTTGCTCTTATGTTTCGGCAACCTTTGTTGCGGCAACACACGGCAGCAGAGAAAGAAAAAGACAAAAATCAAAGCAAAGCTAAAAGGCAAAAAGCCAACCAAGAACAAAACTTCAAAGTTCAACGCGCCTTTCATGGGGGAGTACCTACCCCAAAATGCACACACACTCACACGCAAGCAGAGCGGGTGGCAGGGAAGGCCCGAACAAGAGAGGAGGACACACAGGCACTTGTCGGCCTGTTATGAGCGCCCAGCTGTATGCCGCATAGATTTTCTCACGGCCCGAGCACACAGACACACAATCTGCCAAAAACTGGCAGACAAACACATTTAACAACCCCCTTGTTTCAGCCGCGCCCGCACACAAAAAAGTCTGCAATTATGTAGTGAAAATTTGGGAAAACTGCAGCAGTGCCGGAATATTATCTATCTATTACTAATTTAAATATATCGAATTGTATTTGTTCATCTATAAAATACTGCTTAAAAATACATAAAAAGAAGAATGGCAACTGCAACTGAAACCGAAATTTCTATACCCTTGCAGCTTGGAAATCGATTATGAAAATTGATCATAACTAAGCCAAAACTCATTAATTTCGATTCCGAAAAATAAATTCCTGCCGGACATGCATAGATCGAATCATTTTTTAATACTAATCAAGAATATATGTGATTTATGGGGTCGGAAATGGCTCATTCTCTACATTTCAAGCTTCTGAGTAAAATTACAATACTAAATTACATATTGAATTCTAATCTGAAAACTTCAACAAGCTTTGGAAAACAATATCCATTACAACTAATTTTACGAATCATCCTTTTGATTAATCT
>JAEIIH010022699.1:0-20603 GCA_018904745.1 Drosophila orosa | reverse complement strand
TTAATTCCACTAATTACTTTGAAATTTAAGCTAATAATCATAAACTGTCCTTTGATATGAATTAATTAATAAAAGTCCTGGCTTTTCAATCAAACTTAATCAGGCATTAAAAAGCAAATTCAAGGATATTCAATTATGAATGAATACTGCTGCCTGTCTGAAGCCATTCAAGTCAGTTCGCGGAGATTTCATTTGTTTTTCGGCTCTTCGCACTCGAGGGAACAAAAAACTCAACGATTATCTTTCATTTATAATGGCTGCTTCGGCTGGAATTGAAATCTAGTTTTAATCAATATAAATCACCAGCCGCCGCTCGATGGGCGCGTCAGGGGCATAGATTTCGTGTTCGCTGAATGCGAAGTGATTTATGCACTATTGGTGGATGGGTGGTTTGGTTTGGTTTGGTTGGCCAGTCCAAGCCCTCATATCCACCCGATATCACCACCCACCGCCTGCCACTCTCTCGTAATTACTGCCGGTCCGGTTTGGTTCGGTTCGGTGTACACACAAGAAAAAAAATGAAGAAGCTAATAGGTTTATAAACTAAATTTATAAGCAGTTAATTGGGGCTTTTTAGCAGTTTTAATTCAGCAAAAAAAATGCTATAGTTTTTTAATTAAACAAAGAAATCACTTGAATTATAAATCAGTAAATGTAGGTATTTGTTTGTAGATATTATCATATCTTTATGATATTCAGAACCTCATTTTTTCCCCCTGTGCCTGAGGTTTGTTCAGTGTGGTGCGGTCTGTCAGTTCTTAATTTGATTTGTGTCCTGGGTGCGGCTGCCGGCGATGCAGGTTCACTCAGCTTTTTGGGGACGCCCGCCAGGTGAGAGGGACGAGACCAGGACGGGATCGGGATCGGGATTGGAAGCGGAGGTGCGGCCTGCTCGGGACAATGGCCACTGATTGTGCGGTGCCGGTGCTACATAGTTGAAAGCCTCTTTCGGACAGCAGGCTTCTGGCCATGACTGGACAAATCTGAAGAATTAATTAAATTTCATCAATTGCGAAACAGTAAAATTTAAGCCAGCCATTCCCTTTCCCCTTGGCTCTAACCAAATTGAAACACAATCTAGAAATGCAAAGAGAAATTCCTTATTATCTACCAGGGCAATGCACATTTAATTAAATATTTTCTGTGGTAACTAACCAGAAATTGTATTAAGGATTCACCTTTGCTTGCAGCTTAAGACTTTAAATAAGCACCATTACTTTTTCAACAGCTTAAAACTTATGAAAAGTGAAAGTTCCTTTTAAGAAATCATAGAATGTTTTTATAATTGAAACCTGTTTGTTTTAATTATAAAAAACTTTACAAGAATCCGGCACAAGTTTTTTTTTGTTTGAAGAACACCTACTTATGCTCGTCATATTTATCGGATTTAAACATTTTTCAAAGAACCATAAGAACTTTTGCCAGCTAAAAGGCCAAAAGTTAATGCCTGAATTTAAGCTGTCATGGCAGACGACAGGCAGATGGAGCGCCATGGAGTGCGTCGGAGTCGTCTAATTCCGTGCTGACGTCGTTCGATATATTTCATTTTTGAAACTGCGTATAAATTACGTTCACCCCTCAATTAGCATTCTCAAAAACCCGAAACCCGATAATGTCTGGACTCCGTAGAGGGGGCGGTGGCATTATCTTTAACCCCGACAAGTGCGACGTCAAAAAGTTAAGGCTAATTAGCATGATGTGGATCAACAAGCGGGTAATAGCATCAAGAATTTAATATTCCCGGGCGAGAGAGAGGAGTGCAAAAGCGGATGCGAGTGGTCTGAAGTCTGGAGTATGAAATGTCTGCTCGCGGGGAACGCTTCTTGTCGCTTACTTATTTTTTTTTACTGGTCTCGTGTTTTCAGCAGATTGAATGCTAAAGTTCCTCCATCGCCCCAAGGAGCTGCGACACCCACTTTGTTGCCAATTGGGGTCAGTCGAGATACAAGGCAGCCACTGTTCAGTCTGCAGAGGGTCACTTGGCATAAAAATAGAAACCAGGATTCATTACATATTTAATAAGGGTAATTTTCAAATATTGGAGATTTATAAAGACGATGTACTTGGCAAAAAATGAGTTGTTAAACTTGCTTGAGACTTAACAAAAGTAAACACATATATAAAACTTTGAAAATTATAAAGCAGGAAAGCTTTTAAGATTAAAGATAGTTAAAAGTAGATAACAAAAGTGTGAAATTATTAGTTATATTTTTCCCCAGTGTCCTGTCTCGTTGTGCCGTGGGGCTCTTACTTGTTTATCAAATTTATTTAGCAAATGGACTTCAAGGCACTTTCCTTCCCTTTGTTCTGTGCGCCGCCAGAGATTGGTTCGGCTGAGAGGATGATGTTTGCTTTGAAACGGAAACTGGGCTTGAGTGGCGCATCTCCTAGGTCCCATTGCCACACAGTCAGCCAGATTGCTAGATTGCTAGATTGCCACATTGCCACTCAGACAATAAAGGATAACCGCAAATGTCCTGTGAAGCGAAGCGTGCGGCCGAAAGAGCCAGGCATGCGTCATTTTCCGCTCGCTTAATGAAAACCTCGCCAACAAGCCATACGGCGAAGGAGATGCTGGGCCAAACGATTCCGAAAATTCCAAGTAAATCCGTAGAATGTTAAACTATTTTGCCACAGACACGCACATGCACTGGGAATAATTCGAGGTTATAATAATGACCTTTAAACTTGGGATTTTAGAAAAGAAAAGTTGGGAAAATGATTCCTACTTTGAAATGATTGATTTGGCAAGAGTTTTCACAACTATTCTTTACTTTTTTGTTTCTTTGAGTGCATATCGATGGAATATCCTCTATGTAGTGGGTGTATGGAACGTCACCGCCTCCTTTGATCCTGGCAGAGAGCCATTCTCGGATTGTTGTAAATAATTGCCAGCACTTGAGGGGACGTCCTTGCCTCTCGTAGGCCTAAAATGGCCAACAAAAGAGGCATTGTCGTGTGTGTGTATGCTAGTGTGTGTGTCTGTATTAACGGTTTTGGGGTCCTTGTCCTCGTCCTCGTCCTCGTCATGGTCCTCGTTACGTCCGGGAAACGGAAACCAAATCAGGCTGACAAAGCCTTTCGAGCAACAAATGGCATAATGGAAATCGAATGTAAAATGCTGGCGAATGAAACGCTCGTAAGCAGCAATTTGCCTGAATTAATAATATGCGTAAGTGTCATCGAGTTCTCCCTTCTGGTCAACACATATCCATACATTCTCTCTCTATATATATATGTTTTTATTCCAAGGAGAACTGCCCTTGTCATCTGTTAATTACAGCCACTGCGGGTACAATTGTCTGCCATTGATTAAGGCAGCGAAACACTTGACTGCGAAGCCCTAGAAAATAATAAGCGAGAATGTCATTAAAAGTTTCCAAATGTTTTCAAGTACCCAAAAGACGAAACTCAAACATGTTTGCCCTCGTGAGTGAGTTGGCACACTCGACTCTCACAAAGGACACGAAAATGCTATCCTTATTTTCCCCTTTTCGGAAACATTTGCCATAACTGTGAGTACTTAATCAACGTAACGCCAAGTGTCACTCCAGTCTTCATCACTTTGACTATCCACTCGAGAATAGGCCGAGAGAATATATATGTATATAGCAATGTGTGTTATGTTATGCATAAGTAGTAGTTCCCAGCGCGATAATTTGATAAAGTTTTTACTGATGCAAATTGTCTGAGACATTCAATTGATAGCCAAGCCTAATCGAATCAATTAGGTTGCCGCCGCCCTACTTACGGCACTGAGCTAGTGGCTAAAGGCATGTCATTTGGGGAATGGGTTATCCTTTTGATGCCATTAACGGGAACACAAACGTTGCTGACATGGCCACCAAGGCGTATACGTATTAAGCTCAAATGGGGGAAACTTTGTGATTTCATAACGTTAAGTTGTGGGGGAACACTTGGCAAAGCCAACACCTGAAATAAGAAAGTTGTTGGAGTAAATATAAAATAAATAAACAAAAGGGGGAAGAGAAATACGTATTTTGTACTTTGGGTAACTTGTAGACTCTTAATATAACTAAAATAATATACAAAACTTATGAAACTTATGAAATAACTGAAATAATATACAAAACTTATGCTTATCCCATTGGGAAATGTATTTATATTTAATACAACCATTTCCTTTTAAAGTTCCCTTAAAATATTTGCAAGTTTCCACACACAACCCGATATTACACCATTTTCCCAAGTGTAGCCACACACACTCATACTATAGGCAGGGGCCAGGTGAACGGGGGTCATATATGTATGGCAAACTGAGGTGGCTGGAATTTGCCATTAATTAGTCTGCAGGTGTCGTTGGCCAAAAGACGAAGAAGCAGCCGCAGCGCTGTGACAGCAGAAAAAGGTGGCAAAAGATGGCCAAGGATCTGAGTTGACCGCCACAACACCACCTGGCAGGTTCGGTTAATGTGGAGCAGTGGGCATACAACCGCCCGTTCGGTTCTTCGGTTGGGCGGAAGCGTGGCCTGCTCATAAAAATTGGCAAACAAAGGAAACTTTTCGCCGAAGGACGAGCCAACACGACAGTGCGTGAGCCTGAACGATGGACTGACTGGAGTGTGGGTGGCGTACGTCCTGGCAACACACGCCGTGTAGGAGGTTTGGGGGCAATGTTCGGGGCACGATTTACGTAAATTTTTATTACAATAATAACGCCGGAGCGGGCGAGAATACAAACCGACGCGCGAAATATACTTAATGAAGGAAACCACAGCGATCGATTTGTGTATTGGCCGGGCCAAAAAAACCACGGCGCGGGGAAAGGGAAAAGAGGAATGCACGACGACGACGACGACGAGCCCTAATGATGACACATCCTGCGCGGTGGCGGAAAATGGGGGGAAATGTTGCCCCAAGCCCCAGGACAACCAGTGCGAACCAGTTGTCGAGTATTTCCCAAATGACGTAAGAAGTTGCAAAAGGACTGCGCGCCAAACTGGCACGGATCAATAATCGATGTGTAAAAAGTCAGTGACTGTGTATAAAGAAAGAGGAACTCATTAAAAGTGACTTAACTTGGAGATTCCGTTTGCCATTGGCAACGTTTCTATTTCAACACCAATGTTTGGGAGTTAACAAATAAATTAACTGTTGGAAATATCGAAAATTATTGCCAGGAAATGTACTAAGAAAACTTTAAGTAATTTATTGTTTTTTTTTTATAAATTTTTAGAAAAAGTTATAGAAAATATTATTATATTGATATTCAAAGTTATCAACTCCCCAATGATAAAAATTCGCAGAATAAAAAGGTAATAACTGCTTAGATGGCCTGAAGGGCACTTCACTCGAAGACTATATTTTTAAAAGCATTATTCCAATCGACTTTAAGATCTTTAGGTAAAGTGGAAATTAACATATGATTTTAACAAGAATGGAACCTAGCTTTGGGAATCCAAATTGTTATTAGAACTAACGATCATAACTAAGCCAAAAATGCATTAATCTCAATTCGAAAAGCTGTTTTGTGTTAGTTTTTATTAGCTTTACAAACCTGTATTCAGAATTTTCCATTTAAAAAAATTAAATTGTTTGCCAATTTTTGCAAATTTTAATGATGTAACCCCTTATCAAATTTTGAGAAAATGCTCAAAAATTATTTTTTTGCCTGACATGTCTAGATCGATTCAGCTTTTGATTCTGATCAATAATATATATGGTTTATAGGGTCGGAAATGATTCCTTCACTGATTTGCAAGCTTCTGACTAAAATTATAATACCCTGGGTATAAAAATGATGAATAAATAATTTTAAAAATAATTATAAATATAATAAATCACTGCTCTTATAAATTTCAAGACAAGCGCCAAATATAGTACCAAATATACCCAATTTCGTTTTATTTTTAATACTTTCCTAACAAAATGCCAAAACAAATCTTTGCAACATATTTTAATGAATCAGTCATAGTTTTTTCTCTCTCAAAATAAACAAATATATATTTGTAAAATATTCCCCACAAATCCCGCAATATTTCTCCATTTATTTATAATTTTCATGGAAAATATTGAATCCATATAAATATGACTCTGGTCATGCATAACTCTTGTATTTGCATAGATTCTGAATTAATTTGTAGACCACAAAGTTTCGGTTCAATAAATACGAAAAGGGCAGTGCAACGAGAGTTTCATTCAGCTTTGATTTAGAAGGCATTTAACTCGTTGTTTAGCCTTCGTAAGTTGAATAACAATTTATTCCAAGAACTGCAATCCAGCCCAGTCAACCCTCCCTTTTGATTTCCTCAAAACGATAGGCTGTATTTTCTTCGTGGAAAAGCAAAGCCTTCTCGGCGTGTTACACAGGTGCGAATTACACAAAATTTATGCTGATATCATTTGATTTGTGGGCCCAGTTTTGGCGAAACTTTTACTTCTCGCACACATAATTCATTAAGCCCGCTGGAGTTTCGCTGTCCTCGCTCCGAACGCAGGCCATTTTGGCTGTCAAACCTGGCCAAAACTAAATGTGGCCTAAGCCAGGCCGAGTTTGCGAGCTGTCACATATATGTGTGTACGTGTCAAATGTGAATCCAGCTCGCTCAGGCCGTGGACAGCAGCAGTTGCCGACATCCTCTAGATTCATCCTCATCAGTCCTAAATCGTCGCGATGTCACACTGTAGAATATAGACAGTTCTGGGGGTTTTTTCTAATAATAAATCTAGATTTATTTCAGTGATTGGTATACATTTCTTGTCTTGTTTTTAGAGGGTTTTTCTTTAATTTTCAAATCATTGATTGGTATGACAAAGAAAAGCTAATTTAAAAGGATGTTGTTCCTAAATTTAAGTTTAAAAGAGGTAGCAAAAATCAGGGAATTAAACAGTTTACTTTGGTTTCTGTTAGTTTCAAAGTAATATGTTTACTGAGGAAAGTTTCACTATAAAACTCGGTCAACACTGCAGCCAAGAAGAGGGTCGCTTTGGTTGCTTGCCTTTTGGTATAAAATTAATTTGACGTTTCAGGCCCGGATTCGTTTGACTGGCCATCGACAGAGGAGAGATTGGAAGGCAGGAACATATTAAAGTGCCCCGAACACGAACCAACCAGAAAGTCGACTCAAAAGTATACCATTTTGTGTTGCTACTCCGACTACGTCTCCATCGATGTCATTGCCATTTAGGTGGCAAAACTGGAGGCGAAATGGCGTTTATGTGTTTGCATGTCAGCCCGTGTCTTCGTGACAGAGGGGTTGGGGAGGTGGCTTATGGCTTATGGGCGGATGGAGGGGGAGTGGCCAGGCAGGCATGTTGCATGTTCCTCCCTGACACGGGGCAGACACCATCACTGCCATCAGCCATCAGGAGGCAGGCAGCAGGCAGCAGGCAACAAAGTCCGCACACACGTATCCTTTGCAAAATTTGTGTTGATTTGCTTTTGCAACAATGTATTAGGCAAACACAACTGCAACTACTATACTCCCTTGGGGCATACAAGAGCACCCTAGTATGCGCTGCATATGTGCATATACATCCATATATGCAATGAACTTTCTTCTCCGAATATACATGGGTTAACACCTACACCGAAATGTACACCTGTGGTCAAAGCAATAGGAGAACAGCTTGGGAAAAGCCTGAAAATCCTCGAGGGGGTTTGAAATAGAAAGTGGAAACTGTTTCAAGAACTTTGAAAAAAGAGAAACCCACAACTAGTGTTTTGGAAAAGATTTGCTGCTTAAAAAAAAGGTATTCAATGAAATATTTTACCCCAGTTTTTAACACGTCTAAGCTCAGCTTCGATAGATCAATATAAGCCCTTCTAAGCTCTATAAATAATATAAATTAAGAAGGTTATATTATACATAAGTTTTTTAAAGTTATAGTTTAATTAAAAACGTATCAAACTTTTATATTCACATCCTAATTATTACTTTAACGACAACTGTTCAAAGCTATTTAACACGTCACCGGCTTCTAAAGATTAATTTTAGGCCTTCTAAGTTGCAAATTTAATATAAATTAAGAAGGTTATATTATACATAAGTTTTTTTAAGTTATATTTTAATTAAAAACGTATCAAACTGTTATATTCACACCCCAATTATTACTTCAACGACAACTGTTCAAAGCTTTGAGTACAGAGGACACACGTTCCCATTTGCAATGACTCCTGCCAATTGGTTTCGACTGACCTCGCAGGTTTGGAAATTGGTTTTCGGGGTCCTCTCACGTCTGTGAAAAATATTTCAAAAGCTTAACTAATCCTACAGGGTTTTGCAGTTTGCAGTTGTCCTGTGAAACTGGCAAACTGAAAATGCAATAAGCTGTATTTTGTAACTCAAATCAAATGAGCATTGAATACGTGATTTTTGCACAATCTCTTTTATTTTTTATTTTTTTGGTAAAGGAATTTACATAATTTGAGTTCTTACATTATTTATTTATGCATTTACCTGGCTTTAAGTTAAGTTACTTATATGTAAACGAATGTCAGTACAGATTCTCCTTTTCCACTGGTTGAAACAATCGATCCTCGAACGTTTGCATTTTGGTACGTAATTATCCTTGCGTGCGGTTGTCCCTTTGCCTTTGTGGCCGTAAAATCTGTTTGTTCGAAACCAATGCAGCGAACACGGAAAGTGTGTCCGCCGTCTCTCCGTGAATCCCTGCGGTGGCGGTGGGCAAAACAATCCAAATGGCCATCGGGTTGGTTCCCTGAATGAGGTCCGTCCTTATCTGGAGCTCCGCTCCGCTCAACTCAGCCAGTGGCCAGGACTCCAGGCTTGTCCTTACGGCTTATCAGACGCCAATCAAAATGGTGCACGCGGTGGAAGCCAGCGAGAATGAGGATGTCGAGAACGGCAGATGCCACGTGTCGGGCTATTTAGCATGGAAATTCGCTTGGCGGCGACGGCTATAACCGGGACACAAAGCGGCCACACCGGTGCTGGCCTGCACTGTGAGAAAATAAATATATAAATATACTTGGGGTATATTTTCATGATTTATGGGAATTAATCGAGTGAGAGTTCCTGTTTTCCAAGACTTTCTGCTTTGAATTACTTGAAAAATACCTCATACTATATATATTTTCGACTTATCTGCTTGATATTTGATTCCCGTTTATTTCTGTGTACAAATTACATAAAGACTTCAAGGTAACCGGCAAACTCAGAACACAAAACACGCAAACGGAGCATTTAAATCGATTTCGTTGGGAGTGCGGGACTCGGGAGTCCGCCGGAGTAGCTTGTTTATAGCTCCTGCAAATTTATCTGACTGTTTTTGCCGTTATTTATGGACGACGGGCCCCCGTGAACCCTGAACCCTCAACCCCATTCCCCATTCCCCACTCTGGTCAACGTTCTCTGGCCCCGGTGTCGGTGTCGGTGTGCTTTCAATAATGGCCATTGCATTGGGGTTAAAGCCGCTGGAAAGTAGGTCCATTCAATTTGCAAATTTGAGCACCCGTAAGTGGCCCAGTTGTGGCTGAATTGTGCCGGAAATATTTCCCCATAAGGCTTCCTTTCAAATCGAGTGTAATCATAAATGTCCAACCCACTCCTTCGCCAGTCTGGCAATTAATTAGAGCGTGTTTCAAAGTCAAACTTGGGTTAGGATAATATTAAAAATGGGTAAAGTGCTGCTCATATAAACATAGGTTTTTTTTTTAACAATAAACTAATTAAAAATCCCTGCATATTCAAACAACTTTTTTCTTTTATATACTTTAATTTTTCACTTAACTAAATTACATTCTAAAACTGTTAAAAACATATATACATTTTATTCCATTAGCCAAAGAGCACACCCCTTTTAAAAGCATACAATTTATATGCTGCAGATTCATAGAACATAACTAAGCCTTACTTTTAAATGCATTTTATTTGGGGCAATTGCACAGCATCCCAATTCGCTTTGGTTTATTTAAATTTAATTAAATTCTAGCTAGGAATTTAATTTAGAAAAGAAAAATACACTTTTAGTGCTAGGTTGTGTAATATTAAATTCCTGCAACAACTATTTGGCTACAACAATAAATCAAACGATTTAGGTTGCAAAATAAATCAATATTGCGGCTCTTAAGGATGAGTTATTTATTGACAAACCTAAAACTAATGGCCAAATCAAATAAATTAAATGTTGTAAAACTTCTGGCAGACTAAAAACTTATTTTAACTGACGTTTACTTTGCTTTCTCTCGATTAGTAATAGAAAATCTCTATAGATTTTGTTTGTATTCAGTTTATTGGGTCAGCCACATTTTTCTGCAGATCAAATTAGAATGTTTTATGACAAACTTTAGTCAAATATAGGAAAGTTACATATCCCAAACCCGTATTCCTTAAGAATAGCTTTACATTAGCTCTTCCATTCGCTCTGCTCGCTGGGTTGTCATAGACCCAATCCCCTTCCAGGGAAAGAGCAAAAAAAAGCCACACCCGTGTGTGGTGCTTACCCAAAATCCGACTCATGTGGGACTCATTCAATTGCCAAACGATTATCTCCGGCCTCATCAAACACATCTGCACATCGGCCCTGACATCGGGCAGCCGGGTTAGAAGTCGATGCGGACTGCCTGCAAATGAGCGGCTCTGTGTTTGCGGTTGTCTGCGGATCTACGGATGCGAATACGGGTCCAGGTTCAGAGCCTGTGCCGGACACCAGGACAGCGGACACCCGGACGGATTGAAGAGTGCCGGACGCGGGGTGTATTCAATCTTTGCTCTGTGGACACACACAAACTCGCTTCCGTGCGCACTCGACTGGATTTATCGACACGGGACAGAGACGCACATGTGATGGAGAATGGGTAAGGGGACTGACTGATGGGTGGTGGTGGGTGGCCTCTGGGAAAGACCACAAACTATTTCAGGTACCTAATCGCATTCTGCCAAAAACAATTCGCACTTGACGAGCCGCCCAGTGCCCCAGAAAAAAAACCGAAAGAGAAACTGAAACTGAAACTGCACCACAACAAAAGCCAAGTGGCGAGCTGGTTGGCAAAACTGGCAGACAAACTGCCGCATTGTCATTGAAATTGTTGGCCGACTTTTTTTTTCTGTTTGCTTCCCATGTTCCTCAATGTTCTTTGTAGTTTGGCTTTATCGCAAGGTTTCTGTTGCCCACAATATTTCCTTTTTTCCCAGGACTTGTAGGGTATATCCGTAACAACAATATGTGTCTATACTATTGCCTAGGTAAGCCTTTAAATTTAAAGACTGAATCTTAAAGTAATTCTTTATTGAACAAAACTTAAAATTGAATTCAAAGACTTTGATTTGGTAAACCTTTTTCCTGCTTGCCGGGTATCCTTGAGTCGTAGCTCGGTTCCGAGTGATATTTGCTGGATATTTTTTTGTTTGGTATTCCCTGTGTGCCTTTGCCTGGCTCCCTGTCTGTCATCGGGCATCGGTTCCCGCCCCCCGAAGCCGCCATTGTTCAGGGCCACATCGGGAACTATAAATCAACAAATTTGACAGCAGAATGTGCAAAAGTGGTAAACAAAAAGCGGCTTCGACATCGGAAGCAGTTGCAAGCCAAGGACAAAAGGCGAGCTGTGCCTGTGGATTGCACTGGGGAGTCTACTGGCACTAGTGGTTCTCAATTCTCTGGCCTCCTGTCAGTGTCCTGGCTGTCTCTTGTCTCCTGTCTGCTGTCTCCTGTCTGCTGTCTGCTGTCTCTTGGCTGCTGATGCTGATGTCGTCCTGCTGGTGCTTCTGCTGCCAATGGCCATTATTGGTGGTAATCAAGCGTGATTAATTGAATTGAAATTGAATTTTTGTTTTGCATAACATACTGGGCGGGCCACATGGCATGGGTGGATTTTTCGGTTGATTCGTGGAAAACTGGCTGATGTGGCAAACTTTACTTGGAACACCACTTTGATTCTGTCTGATTTTGCAGAAATTTATGCATGCAAACAGAATGGGAATTTGCTTTTGGGGCATTAGAACTGTGGGAATATAATTAACACCCTCAAGTCTTCGACTAATTGGGAGCCAATTAAGAAGACTTTGAGCTGTGTGGCCAAACAATGAATAATTTAGAAGTTAAGAGGTTGAAAAGGCTTTATTATTATAAACTAATGTGGTGTTTATTTAAGTGTTTGTTATTGAAAAGGTTGAGTAAGGAGGGGATCTCTGACAAGGGTTCTGTAAGAGATATTTAGGTATGGGTAAAGTTAATTTAAGTATTTAAAGTCTTATGAAATTGTTAAGCAGCTTTAATGACGTAAATGTATAATGGAATAAAGAAAAAATAGACATGAACTATTTATATTCTTTAATCGTTTACATAAACAGTTAATAAACTAATAAAGAATGTGCCAAAATCCAAGGATCTCTAAATATATCCAAAAAGAAGACTTATACTAGTGAAAACTATATTCTTATTTGTATACACATTTCGCAAAAGAAACATATCTTTAGCACTGAAAATATCAACCTTTTGCCAATATCTTTAGCAGTGAAAATACCAACCAATATATATATTCTTGTTTACCACATTAAATTCGTTGCTCTCCTTTTTTGTTTCTGCTTTGTGGCGGTTGGCTGCCGAATTTAAAAGCTTTATTATCCTCACAAGCCTCCTTCGTGGGCTCCTAAAAAATGTAAAAAGAAAATACGGCAGCTGTCTCGAATTGCCGCCGCCGCTCCTCGTACTCAAAGTCGTCCTGGTGGTGCCTTCCGCGCGAAATGAGTAATCTGAAGCACGGAACACACGCCGTAATTGTGTTGTGGTTCTCCTTCGTGTTTACTCTCTTGTTGACTTAACTTTTACATGATACGCGGATTGGGAATTGAAATGGGGATAACTTTTCATTAAGTAGATTTAGACTTGCTGGAAACCTGTTTATAGAGGCAGTTCCCTGTGACTTTTCCAGTTCAAGATGCGGTTTAAGGTTTAATTTTCATTCTTAAAGTCCTGTACTTATTCACATTATTCATAAAGTCTCAGAAGGCCTTGGATTTCATCCTCTCATCTCTCTCTAAACAAATTTGTATCCATTTGCCTTGCGGATTTATTCTTAAGTGTTATGTAATTTATGTAACAACAAAGGACCCGACGTTTTTATGACTTTCTGTTTTTGAAAACGATATAAATGTTATTTTATTTAGGGTCTCATTGAAAGCGTATTTTAAATTTAATATCTATCTACTGGCTTTACAACTTGAATGTCGTAAATAAACAAGAAGAGAAGCTAACTTCGGCAAGCCGATGTTTGTATACACTTGCAGTTTGCTTATTATATTATTCTATTGAATAGAGAATCGATCTTAACTAGGCCAAAAAATAGTTATTTTTAATTGGAAAAGCTTTTCTGTATTGGTTTTTATTAGATTGTTGATGCTGATCAGGAATCTACATAGTTTAAAAGGTCTGAAATGTCTCCTTTACTGCAAGGGTATAACAAGGAAATATGGCTTTTAGTAAGCCAACTCGTGCTTTTATGTGCTAACAATTGGAGGACTTGGCTTGACTTTTTCCGTTCCTTTTTACATTCTAAGAAATATGACGAGTAGTGTCAAACCTTTTAAGCTTATATATAGAAGTTACGACTCATCACTAACCCCTCTTCTGTGTGTCTTGTGTCTCTTTCCAGGTAACGACTCGAATCCAGATGATATATTGCATCGATGCCTCTCGTGCAGGCGCATTAAGTTCGCTTATTGCCGGCAATAAACTCATTTACGTACTCGACCCGACCACCTCCTTGCTTCTACTCCTCCTCCTCCCCAATCTCCTTCTCCTGAACAAGGTGCTCCTGGTCTTGGTTACGGAACCGAGTAGGAGTACGGGACCCTCGTCAGATACAGGTACAAATACAGATACGGATACTGTGCCCAAGTACTTTGCGCGAGTGTTTAGGTGTGCGGCCGGTGTGTGAGCCGAGCAAACAAAACAACAAAGAAACAAACAAACAAATAAAAGCAAACAAAACAAAACAAACAAAAACCAAGAACCGAGAGGGAGGGCAAACAAATTGCAAAAATAAATGTGCGGCGGGGGGAAGCAGCAGAAGCAGCAGCAGCAACAAAGACTCAACAAAAGGAAGCGGACTCGAAAAAAGAAGAAACAAAAATCGGCAACGGAATAGGAATTGGAATCGAAGAGGTCCCATTAATGAACCAAACCAAGGTGAGTAAGTGCCGTGATGACAATCATCGAGGAGTGGATGCACACAAAGAAAATGTAGATCAGAATTTATAAAATTCATTTAGAAACTCTTATTAAACTCATACTAAAATGCATTTAAATGTATTCAGAAGGTAAATGATTAGTTCTAGTTGAAATTAGTTGCAAATCCTTCAACATAAAGGTGCTTAAAATAGCAAATGTATAAAATTATAGCCTACTTTTTTGGGCTCTGTATGGAATTGCTGAACCCCATGATATCGGAATGATGGATGGACATTGTTTCACGTTCTCACGGGAGGGAGACTTTGAGTTGTGTTTTTGTTTCGGTTTTGCACTCTGCACTCTGACCCGATTTGTTAAGACAAAACCCCCACAAAAGTTGCCAACCTCTTTGCATAAATCACAGGCACAGGCACGGATCTCTCTCTCTCTCTGTCTTTGTCGCTGATAACTTTAAAAATCAATTTGGGTCCAAATGTGTCGCCGGCATCAAAGATTAAACTTTGCCTCAGTCTCTGACTCTGACATGGGACTCGGCTGGATACTTATACAGCCGCCTCAATTTGCGAGACCTCGGGTAAGGTTTTGACTTGGCTTGGCTTGGCTTGGTTTATTGATCAAACTACCGGTGCAAGTTGGCCAGGTGGCCACCAGGTGGGAGCTCCGCAGACGGATGCGGTCCCCATCCGAACTTGGAAACTTTTGCTGCGCCTTTTGATTGCTCAGCAAAATGTTACATTACCACACAGCCACATAAAAGCCTCGGCATCGTAATAATGTGCACAGGCCGTGGGGCATAATTCTACTCAACTCTCAGGCCAAGTAATTCGATGGCTGTCTATATACAGTCAAGCCTGCCTAAGCCTAACCTAACACTGGAACTCATTTTCTTAAGCTTAATTGATTAAGGTTTTTTAAGAGGTTTGTCTTGAACTTGTACCTCTTTCTTCTCATTTCTTCCATATATTTAAGGTTTTTATTTATGATTCCATTGATTTTCTTTAGTAGAAAATTCCCTCTCTTTGAGGTAGAACTGTGCCCGTTGGTCCAACGCCTCTGACACTTCATCGTCGCTTCGACTGACTGACTGGTCAGCGGTTCGAGTAAATCCCTTCTCGCATAAATCGCTCTCGGACTCGAAATAGCAGCCTCCGGGTTCTTGAGATGGAATAGTGCTTATTTTAGCGGAGTTCCTTGACTCCTCCTCTGCCTGCCTGCCAATTTGTATGGGGTACACGTCGGCCGAGTGCGTCAGCGGCTCTCCACCAGAACTGTGGAACTGGAGGTTATGTGGGCCTCTCTAGTTTCCGGCTGAGGTCGAGGCTGAGGGGACTGCAAATGGCACGGGCCTGGTTCTTATGCTGATGACATCATAACAATAAAAATTAAATTGTTGCTGCTCTGACAGGCAGCGGAAATGACGGCGCTTCGGCGGCTAGTTGCTTTTTTGTCGCTTGTTGTTGTTTGGTTGCCAGCCGTTGTGTTGGCCGGATTTTGTTGCTGCAGTGAAATTGAAAAGCGCCTTGAACTCGCTCGCGACGCCGACCCACATCCCGCCTGAATATAAAATTTTATCGCAAGACACACATTTAATTTAATTTAATGAAAGGCGAAACAACATGCTCGCTTATCTTTAAACGCTCCGCGATTTGCCCTGCCGTGATACAACGTATATCTTTTTTTTTTTGGGCCCACTCCAGGGAATTTTTGGCCTGGCCCACACGGAATATTTAAATTGGTTTACGACAAGGCGGCAATTATGCTAGGGACCTGCCTGCTCGACCTGATTATACCTTTTCTATTACCAAATTCTAGAAGTTATCACCCAGGAGGTGTCCCAATTGAAGTGCGCCCCAAATTATATTTATAATAAAACAGGGAAAGTTAATAAGGCTCTGTGAAGGACGTGTTCTTGTCTGGTTCGACTGGAAGTTATATTCTTCAGCGAAAAAGCCCAGTTTTGTACTCAACATTGTATACAATATTTATTTAGATATATATTTATTCCCTAATTACCTCAGATATGTTTAGGCTTCGATTAAACTCTTTAAAACTCTTTCAAATTGAAACGAAAAGATCAAGGTGCCAGGCATAGGCACAGATTAAATGATTCCCACTGGGAATTTCTCCTTGCCAAGCAGATTGAAATCACATCGTGTCACTGTGTTTTTGCTCGACCTTTTGTGCGTCTCCTTTGGCTTTGCAGTAATGTGATTAGAGAGGAGGACGTGGCATTTGCCAGTTCCCGGGGGAACATGTCTGTCGATTAGGCAACGTGTTAAGAACACTTAATTGAAAATAACTTGGCCTCCGCGTGCCCCTAACTTCTACTCAAAAAAGGGGTGATGGGGTGACGGGGTGACCCCTGGAATCAATGGTTGTGCCTGCCTCCCAACTCCTGATCCCCTGGAACCCCGTTCCTCGGCTGTCAGCACCCCCCACAATGTGTGTGTGTTTGCGTGGCATGAAGGATGGTTGGCTTTATTAAAGGACCGACCGGCTGAACTCTCTGGGCCAGCTTAATTATACATTATTTTGGCCTAAACACAAGCAGCAAACACACCGGTTCCTGCCGCAGGCGGCTGTTTGCTTGGATGTGTGCTCCTTGGCTTGGTTAGGGGATGGAGGAAGGACTTCAGGATTGGAGGCACGTTGCGTGCTCGAGGGGCGTCCAGGCGTGTGCAATGATTTATTTGCAACAGCCAGGGGCAGGCTGGCTGTCAACTCTCGAGCTGTGAGTCGTGAGCTGTGAGTGCCACACTTTTCTCCTCCATCCACATACGCACTTTGTATGTTTATTTACTGTTATATTTATGTGCAAATAATATTAATAACAATAAAGTTTTCTGGCCCGTTTTATGGGCAAGTTTGTTCTGGGTCCTTAGGTGACTCCATTGCCTCCGCCTTCGCCTCAGAGGAGAAAACCATCGAAAATCAGGAATAGAGGAGGCACATGATTGTTTATGGTTCTCAGGCCTCCTAGAAAAAGATCTTAAAGTTATGTGTCGAATATAAATGTACGATTATAACCAGAGAGCGAGAGAGAGCATATGGAACGTGACTGGGCAGCAGTGAAATCAATAAAAAAGTCGAAAAAAAATAGGGTCAAATAATGGCACTTGAAATGAATAAACAAAGCCCTTTACCATATGTAAATATTTAATATTAAAAATATTGCTTTGCTTCTTCTTTGTAATTGTAATTGCATTTTATTTTTCTATCGATGCATCCACACAGCTTGAGCTTTGACTGGCCATTCTGGCTGATTAATTCAGTTGTTGCTGCCAATCGTCAATCGCTTGGACAGCCAAATATATGCACATTGATTAAACTTTTTCGGATTTACCATCCGGATTGCCAATCGCTTTCCGGCATCCAGGGACCGAGACTGGGACTCATGAAATTATGTGAAAAACCCGGCGGGGCCAAGCCAAGCCCGGCTCTCATTTGAAATGCTAACACGTTTTCCCAATTTCCATAACAACCGAAAAACTTTAAAGGTTGCTCCTGCTGATGCTCCCGATGCTTGCATATACACAAATCGAAGGGCGAAAAATAGCAATAACGGTTGAAGATTATAACTGAATGGATTATCCTAAATTGATTTGCTCAGAAAGTGGTTGTATTTGCATTTTGTCAACGTTGCTGCTTTGTTAAACTTGTTTTTTGTCAAGAGAAAGGTCTGACAAAAATAAATGTGTGGAAAAATACCATGTTTACCTTAAAGTTTAGCTAATTCAGGCGACAATTTATCGGTTTTTATGCATTATAATTTTAAAACAAACAAAGTTATCAGGATTTTTGGCACAAATATGTGGTTTAATGACAGAAATTATAGATTATCATGAGTTTATATGCAACCACTCCTCACCCGATGTCAGCTTTAAATTTAATTATGCATTTATTATACATTTCCCGATCCGTTTTCTCTTTATTTCCAGCAAAACCAACGAACATCAAAACTATTATATATAGCAATTAAGCAATACGAGCAAACCTATCTATAACGAAATCGCTTTAAATCGCACCTAGTGTTAGTCGAAACGGAATACATCTTAAAACGTGTTTCCTTTTGGGGGAAAATTGACGCTTCATAAGTTAACGATTTAGTGAATAATTACGGACCACTTAAATTAGAGAGAAACCCGAGAGAAACCCAGAGAAAAATCCAGAGACAGAGAACTCGCAGAACCTACTCCCGAGAACCAGCGGAACGGGGAATCTCTGGCACCACGGCGAAGGGCGGCCGTAATGGGTGGTGGCTTTGCGGCGCCACCGATTACATTAGCCAGCAACCAGCGCCCGGCCTTGAACAACCTGGCCAAGATCCCCCCCTCCTCCACGACGACGGCTATGCACGAGAAACTCCTGGAGAAGGAGGACAAGACTGAGAGGACCAACTTGCTGGGCCGGTCCAAGGAGAAACCGCCCAAGGACAAGCCGCCGCCGAAGCAATCAAAGTTCGCCGAGCGTCTGCGTCGCTCCTTTCGACGCGGCGACCACCGATCCCTCGAGTGCAAGCGTCAGGAGCCCACACCAGAGGAGCTTAGAGCCAAAAGTCGGGCCACACCGCCACCGTTGCCCAGTTCCCTGCCCGCGGACAATAACAACCGGCTGCCCTTTGCCTTCAGCCACCTGAATCTGCCGGGACTGGGCCTGGGCATCGGCCTTGGGGGCTTGGGTGGCCACATCAATCCCGCTCTTCTGCTGGACAGCCCCGACGAGTGCACACCGCCGGAGTACGCCTACCAGCACCTGAGCAGCGTAGCCACCACCAATTCGAGCACTTCCCTGGAGAGCAGCTGCGAGCTGGGCGAGCTGAGTGGCGGCTCCCAGACCAGTGTTTACTATTGGGCCTCCATGGGTGGCGAGGTGAGCACGGCAGCGGGGGGCGCAGCAGGAGCTGGCACAGGTGGAGTGCCCATTGACACTCAGGAACGTGATAGACGGCGCCTCGAGACGCAGACCAGCAATCGAAGTGATCAACAGCCCATTAACACCAACATCAACACCACTAACGCCACAGCCACAACTACTGCTTCCTCCTCCACGGCGGCGGGGAACAATAGCAGCAGGAGCTGCAGCCTGACCAGCGAGAGCAGCTCCATCCGGCTGACCCGCCTCCAGAACTTCCTCTTCAAGAGCAGCAACGAGAGCTCGCGCAGCTGCCAGGGTCACTCCAACGAGGGCTTCACCGTCTCCTCGCACAACTCCTCCTCCGGCGAGTGGGAGCAGCTGGGCGCCTACCTGTCCAGCAGCAGTGGCGTGGGCGGTGGCCATGACTTCCACGGCGGCTCCTTTCCCGAGGAGAGCACCCCCGACGAGACGGACAGCACGCTGCCGGTGGAGACAGGCAGCAGTGGCGGAGGTGGCGGTGGCTACTATCAGTACACTCTGACCTCGCCCAACAATCCCTTCCTGCCGGAGATTACAGCCCGCACGTATCACAGCACCTACGACGAGGATGAGGCGACCGAGGGTGGTGGCGGTGGTGGAGAGCCTTTGTCTGACGATTTACAACTGGACGGGAATGTGACCTCGGTGAAGTATGGAGGATCCTCGGGAGCGAGGTCCGCTCAGTTGCCGACGCCTTCGTACAGTCGCGCGGGATCCCAGGAATCAACGCACAGCGAGGGAGGAGGTCCTGCAGGTCCCACACCCAGCCCAGCTTCCAGTTCTTCCTCCACACCGGGCAGGCACCGGAGGAAGTTGTTCAGTCTGAACTCACCCACACGGCTGCTGCACCATCAGCATCAGCAGCAGCAGGCACCGCAGAGCGGGACCACCTCGGCATCGCCGCCATCCGGCGGGAGCAGCAACGAGGGCGGCGGCGGCGGCAGCAGCAGCTCCAAGTTCAACTCGGCCAGTCTGGCGAGGAGCCTGAATCCGTTCCTGCCCAGCGTCACGTCGCCAAAGAAGGCGCCGCTCAAGCAGGCGGCGGTGACGTCGCCGGGCTCGGTGACCCCTGACCTTAGCACGAAGCGCGAGGAGTTCCTGCGTGCCACCATGAAGATCTGCCTGGTGGTGTCGCCACCAAACAGCAAGCTGCAGGTGAGTCCTGCGGCAAGTCCGGGAAATCCGGCAACGCAGAGTGGCGTGGCGTGGGAGGTGGTCAACAAATTATGCGCGGCCTTAATCAAATGTTTACTTAGCGAAATGAGAATAAACATATTTCCACTCTTATGTGCGCTCGTATTTTCATTTTATTTCCCTCTGTTGTTGGTTCGCCTCGCTCTCTTGTTTGTGTTTTAAGTTCGGATATTAAATTACGGAATTACCCGGCAACACAAGAGCGCAAAGAAAATTATTTACATCCATGACGTAAGCCGCCTGCATCCCCCAAAGATGCTTTAACGGCCATAAATAATTTATTGCACTCGGAAAACATTTATTTTTCAACTTTATTCCAAAGGCCATTGGTGTTATTTGTTTTTTAAATTCCATTTAATGGGAAACGATACATAAATGATGTGCAAAATATCTGTTAAAGGTCA
>JAEIIH010022698.1:0-10104 GCA_018904745.1 Drosophila orosa | reverse complement strand
GCGAATGAACTGGACACGTGGTTTGTCCTGACATTACCAGCCTGCCCAGCCGAAAACTAACGCAACACACACTTGCTGACCATTCAGTAAAATTAACCACTTTAAGAAGTCATACTTTCATTTAAATATCTGATATCCTTATTCCTTAAAAAAATGTGAGAATGTCTTCTTCATAATCACATTTAGGTTAGTCACAATCGTATTTCACAGATAGTATAGTATATAGTGCAGTATATCTGCAGATATCTTGAAAAACAAATAGGTTACAGTTTTTCCCAAATATTTAACATTTTCTCCACTCAGCCATTCTGAAAGGCTGGCAACAAATACTATACTCTTTTTTATAGCTTATAATTTCCCTTGAAATCCCGGTGATACCCTCTACACGATGCAGGGCATCACAACATCCATCAGCCGAGGGAAGAGGCAAGTTAACTGCGGAAGGCGAACAGCGTAGACTATTTGGCCGGGAAGACATAGGCGTTAGACACGCCCACCTCGAGTGCGGCATGTGTGCGTAGTGAAGCTCCCAGGTGTCTGTCTGCCACTGTGTGGGGCGTGTGTGGGGTGTGCTTACAAACAATCCATTTCCGGCTGTTGCCTACTCGACAGTTAGCAATTGAGAGGAGAGAATGCGAACGCTGTCCTGCGATGAGGCTCTTATTTGGGCAAGCTGCAAGCGAAGTAGCAGAATGCCAAGCCGAAGGACGACGCAGGGTAAACACCGCTGTGAGCGCAAGTGTCCCTCCCGACTGGCTCCACTGGGCACAGTGGGGCGAAAGCACCATTAAGTGTGCACGATTTACCTGGAGCGGCTGCGGTTACTGTAATAGCACTAAAGCCTCGAGTTAGTGCTTAAATCGCATGAATGCCAGTGTTCTTGCTCTTTATGTGCCGAAAACTAAAACGTGGTGTAATTACAAAGCGGCCTTGAGGGTATGGAAATCCCGAATAAATGGCAGTTACCATCATGTGGTGTACGACAAGTAAAAGGTTATAACACAATGGGCAATGGGAAATGAATGAACATACTATACAATAAGACTGAATTTATAATTAAATACCATTATAATTATAAATAATAATTAATTATTATAATTATATTTATTTTTTATTATAAATATTACGATACACACATACAAAACTCTCGAAACTCATACGTATTTCTATTTTAATTCGTATTATTTCTTGAATGGCTCTTATTTTTGTCGCCAACTACCATCAGAGATATAATTTGCATATATTTATTCTCAGACGGGTAATTCGAATACCTTTTTGTGAGGCTTTACAACCAGTGTATGCTTCGAGCTAGCTGCAGGGGATCCACAATTTTCCAATGGTTAAGTACGTCCTAAAGGAGGAATTGGTCCCCATTTGTGGACTTAACGTTCTTGGGGCGCCACCGAACACTGAGTATTGACTGGGAAACCCGGAACATCGGGCATTCGGTATAGGGGATTTGATTTTGTGATGCACGCAAAGAAACCAGACGACGATGTTTTCGACATTTCAATAAAAAAAAAAACAAGTAAACATTTTGCGTAAAAAAAAGTCCATCTTATGTTGCTATTTCATTAACTTGAATTTGTATTTAATAGTTTTTCTATCTCATACAGTTATTGTCGCGGTGCACAAGGCATCAGTTGTCAGTGGATGGCATTGACAACACGGAGGCAGTGTCGTTGAGCCAACCGCCAGACATTGTGGGCTAAATGCTAATGTGTAATTAGGCAGTCACTCGTACTGTCCTTAATGATATCCTGTACAGCTTATATATATATTATATATATTCGCAGCCTGTGTGTGATGCGCCGTTTTCTCAGGCGCTGTTCCTGCTGGTCCGACCAGGTGACTAATGAAGAATCAATGGGGTCGGAGAGCAAGGTGGCGCTGGATGCCTAAAGGGATTTGGCTCTGCATACAAATCGCTGTCGCCAGCATCGCACGCCCTCAATAATTTATTGCATGTTATTAGCATCACGCATACGCCGCGTTGGCTCTGCTGAGCGAGACTGAGTGAAACTGAGCTGTCCGTGATTGATGCCAGGCCATTGTTGCTTATTCCTCCTGAACCTGTGCTGGAAAACTCCCTCCCCGGGATGGCACGCAATGTTGTCTAATTGCGAAAACGAACCTCGTGTCATGTCCATCACGTTTGCTGGGCAACTTTGGAAAATCAAATTCTTCATTGCACCATAATCTGATGTTAATTATCCGTTATTAATACGTGAAAGAAAAAGAAAAAAATTAAACGTCTAATTTTTTTCTCTCACAAATAATTAACGGAAAATAATGTTGCAATCAATATTTTGATTTTGTAAAGATGCCCTGCTAACTTGAGTAGGAACCTCGCGTCCCTTGTTCTGGCCATTAATCATACGCAGCGTATGTCGCCGAGCGCTTGATAAATGGTGACCTTCCAGCAGCCAGCAGCAGCATTCAGCTTACAGCCTCAACTGCAGCTCAAGAAGTAGTTGCAGTGCAGATAAGAATAGCTCCTAGGGGGAAAGAGGGAGAGTCGCAGGAAGTGCTGCGGGTCAGGGAGAGAGCAGCAGAAAGCATTTTTTGGCAAAACAATTTGGCAAAGTATGCCCCAGGCAACTCGCGGCCACAACTTTTTGGACAGCCAATAAATGGTGGTAACTTTGCCACAACTGCCACCACAGCTCCTGCCCCGAAAACACCTCTTTGCATAAGCTCGAAAGTCCGGTGGGGAACACAAGGCAATGTTGTAAAGTGGCCGAATCAATTGAGGGCGGGGTAGAAGAACAAGTGAAAAAAGGGAGCACAGCAGACAAAATATAAATAAAATATCCTATACAAGTACATGTATAAGTATTTTGGGTCAAGCTTGTACGCAACTACATGCTTTACCTTTGAACTAAGTCAGGAAAGTCCCCACTTTATTGGCAAATTTCAATTCAACCCCGTTTTATGACAATTTTAGTGGAAACATTCGGGAGAAATGTAATCCGCGGCAGCATTTAAGGTGCTTTTTCCGCTCCCCGGTTAGGAAACGAAGCAACGAATGCGAGCTTCCCCTGGTGCCTTTCATTCATTAAATTAGCTCGATAATTACAGACGAGTAAGCCAGGAGCCAGGAGCTGAAGCCAGGGCACCCGCACTCACAGCCACGTCCGTCGGAGTCACAGGATGCGCCGCGCACATTCCCCTCTACTTAGTGTCCTCCAAGTGCCATTCCCCTGTCATCCGGCTCACACTCTCCCACTCGAATAACAGTGGACAAAAGCCATAGGCGAAGCCACGACATGCGTTTGGCTTTCGAACCTGCACACAGTGTTCCCATCTCACATCTCCCACTCCCTGTTCCCCGTTCCCCGTTCCACGCTCCACAGTTTCCGGCATGCAAATGTCAGCTGTGCACACCTCAAACTTCCGACGCACCTCAACACACCCCCGCACACATGTCTCTAACTACATCAAGTTATTAACACTAATAGAGCGTAAGTGAGGAATTAGATCGATGTTATGACTCCTGCTGCATCCGAGCCGCCGAGCAATCAAGCCAATAGCCCACAAGTTCCAGTGGCATTGGAAAAACAGAGTGAGCTTATTGGCATTAAAACGTATTGACATTGAGACAGCTTATTGACATTAAATAAAAAGCAAGAATAGAAGCTTTCTTCGGGAAACCGACATTCATATACCCCTGCAGGTTGAAATTTCATCATGAAAATCGATCATAACTAAACCGAAAATGAAATGCGGATAGCTATACTGTGTTAGTTTTTACAAGGTTAAATCTTCATACTAAATAAATTTAACATTTTAAGAAATTCGAATTTTTTCCAATTTTTGACAATTTTATATATATATAATATAATTTTATAAAATTAAAAAAAATGCAAAAAATTAGTTTTCTTTTAAACACAGCCAGATTAATTCGGCTTTCGATGCTGATCAAGTCAAAAATGACTCCTTTACTGCAATTCAAGCTTCTGACTAAAATTGTAATACCCCGCAAATGTATAAAACGACATTAAATTAATTTAAATAATAAATCCATCAAATACAAAGTGCAGAGTGGAAGCTGCTAAAACCTGGCGATCGTCAGGAAAGCCGAAGCTGCGACTTTTCGGGACGCAAAAAAGGGTTCAGCAGTTTGCTGGATTCGGTAAAGAGCTTCATTGGGAAGAAAAAGCAGTTGGCGAATTTCTTGGATTGGTATGACACGGGCTCGTCGGTCCGTGGAGGCATATATATAAACAAAGCGGGTGAATTGTATATTTACTTTAATGATAGGTAAAATACCAAACATTAATTCCTCGGTGTGTGTGAGGCTAAGTGTTCCCTTGTTTGTTAATTTATTATTTTATTGATTATTTTTTTAGTTTTCTTAAAGTGAATACGTCAGCTGAGGCGGCTGCCAAGAATAAAATGTATTACTTCTATGTATGTATATGTTTTTGTATTGCAATGCCTTAGCCAACGAGCTGAGCTTATTGACATTAAAAAAAAAAGATGATGAATGCGACGGGCTGGAGACTGGCGCTCCTGTTAGTCGTTTTGCTGCTGGCTTCCTCCGCAACATGTTACATTGACGACATGTCAACGACTTTCCCTTCCGCTTTCGTCAGGTGAGCTCACAGCCCTAGTGCTGCCGGTAAGAGGTTTTTAAGACAGCACGGAAAGCTGCAAAAACGATACACTCTGTTCTCCAACTATATTCAGGCTTTAAACGCTTGCTAATGATTTCCTAATGATTGCCATTTAGGGCTAACATCTCATGATGAAAGAAAACATGCCAGCTATCACTACTGAAAGATACTGATATGTTCACTGTGTGATAAGAAGCAGTAGTATGAAACAATACCGCCGTGGCGTTCCAGTTCGCTTGAAAAAGGTCGAACTGCCAGCACTCCTTCGCAGGCGATCTATTTAATGAAATTATTGCCCAGCATCGCGTGGAACTTTTTGATATTTTACATTTAATTTGACAATAATTAATTGAATTGTTTCGTCGCAGAAAAAGTTATACCACCCCCTAGGCACCACGCACCTCTTGAACACTGTAGGACATTAAGCGCAGCTGCTGTATCTGCGTCTGTGTCCCTGCTCCTGTAGCTCCTGGTAGCTGTGTGTGTTTGTGTTTTGTGTGTGTGCGTGGTTGCGTGTCGCCATTAAATACCACTGTGATTTGAAAGCTGCGTGCCACCGCGAGCTGTTGCTCACTTCCTCTTGATCCCTCCCCCGCTTCTCGCCGCATCAACAGCTGCGGTCAAGGTAATAGCCATGAGCTTCTTTGATTCGGGATTTATTTTCGGTATTATTTTATGCTATTAAATTCAATTTATGTTATTATTTCAATTCATTTGATGAATATGTCATCACAGGAATTTTTTCAAAGCTTTGAGCTAAGAGATACAAATTCAATAATCTTAGTTTTAGTTAAACATAATTTAAAAATGTTTCATTATGTATAACATTTAACTATATCCTTAAAACCGATTTTTCATATCTTAAGTACGAATGAAAATATCAATTAAAAGTCGTGATTTGTATGCATGCTAGAGAAAATGATTCTGGATTTATTTTGCGCGCAGCTCTGTATTTGTATTTTCGGTTTCATTTGCGATTTGTGTATATATATAAATATATATATATATATATAAAGACCAGACCTTGGTTACACATGCCGCGCACCGGCATTCCTAGCTCAACTTTTTCCCAACTTTGCTTTATGGTAATTTGCCACGACTTTTATGGCCAGCGCACGTCGAACTTGAAAATGGGCGCTGTTTGTTGATAAGCTAAATGATTGTCGAACAAATCTTTGGCAGACCTGTGTATCTGTATCTTCTGCACAAGTCTGTCGCCCAGGTGTGATTAAATTACTGATTTCCCCGGAGGTCTAGCAGACTTCAAAAACTCGTATGTTTCCTGTAGGTCAGTGTCCCAGAAAGTGTACTACAGAAATAACTGTTGCCAATCATCCCATGTGTAAACTTTGGAGTCTAGTACTTTTAATAATAGTGGCAATGGCAATACTATTCTTAATGATTATTCAAACTGTTCGATACACGTCTGCCCTGTAGCTTACGATTGGCCATAGAAATGTGCCCCCGCATTCTGAACCGCCGTTCGACTTGGCATTGGAATTGAGAGTGAAGTTCATTGCCTCGATGGCACAATGCTTTGCAGTTCCAGGGAAAAGGGTTTGCGGTTGGGATCGGGACAGTGATTGCGACGACCAATGACGCTGCCAGCTTGTTATTAGCCATTAGCTTTTGTTACCAGCAAAATATTGATAAACAAACTCCTGATTGAAAACCAACAAAGCGCATGGCTCAGTAAATTTCTGAATGCACCCAGGAGGCTTCCCGCCGCCCATCGAGTGGAAAATCCATGGGAAATTCGAAATGGCGGGAGCGGGGAAACCGTGGCAGAAAGGAACCAAGGAAAACAATGAGGCCGGCGTGTCTAAATATTGAACAAGCGTGGGCGGCTTTGTCTGCTCTGGATTGTAGCTAATCCGCCCCTCTTGTTTCTGGTTCCCTGCTCCGCACCCACGTTAATTAAGGGATTTCACTTGCTGCAGAGAACCGATAGGATAGCACTAAACCCCAGGCTTCGCATCCTTATTATTCACTTCCGCATCCCCGCTCGAAATGAGCCTCTATAGGGGAACTGTGTTTGATGTCCCCCACTTGCCTTTGACTGGCGAACAAATGCCACTCGATTCATAGATGAAACTGCAGAGCAAAGGACTCACTTCAACTGTGAACCGAATAAAACTAGAAGGAAAGTACAAAAAGCACAATTGCACTTCAAATTCCAAACGAAAGCTTAGCTTTTAGGACCCCGCATGTTAACTGCAACTGTGGGAACTCCCAGAACAGTAGCTCCCTTGCCTCTCAATATGCGGTTACCGGGGGGCTTCAGGGCTTCATTTTCGGGGTCCAGAGGACAATTGCAAGTCAGCCGGATGGAAATGGAAGATGATACGCAGATGGCGGCTGCACGAGGTGGTGAGCGGGGCATTAACCGAGTCCCAAACATTGCGGCAATTCGGTCAATGTTCGATGTACTTTCGCCAGATGATTCTGTCGCAGCCACTTGCCACTGTGTTGCTCTGTCATTCTCTGCAGGATCTCTGTCTCCCTATCTGTCTCTCCCCATCTGTCTCTCCGTCTCTGTCTCTGGCTCTTCCCGGGCATGTGTCTGCAAATCCCTGGCGAGTGCAAAAGATTAAGATTATGCAAATCGAAGTACAACATGCAAAATGCAACAAAAGGCAAACAGCACAGAGCCAGGGGGTGGTGCTGGGCTGGGGACTGGGTGTGTGTGTGTGTCAACAGTTAGCTGACACAGCTGACAATATGTAATCCCCGAACCCCAACCGCCCTCGCCTTCCCACCTCCTGAAAACGGAAAGGAGGCAGTGACATTAATGATGTCAGGGACTCTGAGCAGGACCAGAAGAGCCAGGGACATCCTATATAGATATCGAAAGATACGAAGATACTGAGGTATATATGTACGTTTGTGTATTATTCAAAGAAGCCAAAGTACACAGTGCCCAAAATGAGTTGAGCAGTTCCCTGAAAGAGCTTGTTTTAGCATTTTGGTATATGTATTAGCCAAGACCTAGTTCCTAGCTGGGTTGACTTTTGGCGACAAGGAGGAAACTTGTACAATAACATAATGTGCGGCAAAGGCGCAAACCAATCATTTGCAGGCCTGTGCAATCCATCCCTGGAGAAATCTATCCTTCGCTGGAGCTCAAATCAAAACGCATGACAATCTGATTAAATTCAATTCGATTCTAGCTGGTCACCACCACCGAAACGCTCATTAATCATAAGACACTGACTTGAATGTCCCCCATATAGCCACACATTTCTCGCACACTCCTGGTACTGAAACTTCTGGGGATAGGCCTCATTAATGTAGGCCCGAAATGTCAAATAACTGAAGGATATTGCTTTATTTTATGCGATTTTATTCGCACGCACACACACAGGGCCAATGCCAAGGAAGGAAATACACAATATTGTCTACATACTCGCACGTCACCCGCAGTCGAAGCAGGAAAGTTAAAGACGCGTAAATTGGGCCACAGGACGAAGGATAAACGGGACGAGAACGAGCAGAGGCCGAGAGTCGGAGCGGGAGCAGGAGCAGGAGCAGGGCAAAACACAAATAATAATAAAAGAAGTTAATGAGATTGGAATACAATAAAACTTAAGCGCATTTTTAAGGTTGAGTTTTACTCGACTTAAGCCCCAGGAAAATCGATTGCTGCCGCTTTTAGAGACGAAGAGAAGGAGAGTGAATGGACAGGAGCGGAAAAGCAGCTGACGGGATAGCAAAAGCAACAGGATCCAATGCCAACTCCGGACTCCGGGCAACGCAGGACAACGACAAATTGTTTGGGCCCGTCCTGAGACCAAGGCACAAATGCAGACGCTGTCCAAAGATAACCACAAGTTTATGCGTGGCGAAGCCAAAGTAGATTAAATGTTTGCCAAACATTAAAAATTACAAATTAAACGACAACGGGAAAACTGTGGAGAAGTGTAAATTGTTAAAACTTCAAATTAATGTGCCAATTTGATTACACGAAGTGTTAGACTAAACTATGTAATACATTTTGCGATTCGTGATATCAGGGCAATCTGCGGCCATAAACCGAAGGCTCCTTCCTTTCCTTTTTCCTCAGTCTGTTTGTGTTGAGAGTTTTCTGCTGGGCTTGGCGGTGGGTTTTATATCTTGGTCTGGGGCTCGGGTGCTAAGATGATGAGCTCGGCACTCGCACTCCCACTCCCACTCCCACTCGCCAGCTGTGGCCGCAGCTGAACCATGGCAACTTATTGGGCACCGCCTTCCACTTGCAAGAGACCCATTCCCACTCCATCGAACCATTCCGGACACTCGAAGTCCGGCATTCGGCATCGAGGATTGGCCCTCATTATACTTGGCATTCAAATCAAATCGCCAAGAAAGCCTAGGCAAACTTCACTTTCACTGCCACTCTCCACCCGGAATCACTCCGTGCCCGCGGATGCTACAGATAAATAAATATATATATATATAAGTAATATATATAGTACTGGCGGTTGATGGGAGGGTCAGCTGTCAATCCTAAACAATTTGCTTACTCACCAAAGTGTGGCCAGAAAACATAACAATAAACGAGGCTCATTAAAGACGGAGAAACCAAACAGAACGCTGCAATGGAAATGTTGGTAGAAGGAGTATAGAAAATAGATAGAAAATTGTATAATCTATCAACTATTTTCTTAACTTCAGTGCGTTTAAGCATTCGAATAAGCATAAACGAGAGCGAGACGAAAGCTCGAATTTAAAGCATTGTTCGGAGAGCTAAAAGGAACATACAACAATTACTGGAATTCGTTTTACACATTTTTTTCGAGCACAAAAGCCTTTTGTTTTGAAAACGATTCTTTAAGTATGGAAGTTATTTGCGTATGCCTGGACTAACTTTTTGCGATGTGGAAATGCCAACGCCAAATGCCAGGAATTTAAGAAGTTTTCGTCCTGATTTGCTTCCTCGCTCCATTCCCTTTTCGGTGACATTTTTTGCTCCCCATTCTCTGTCGAGGCGTATATCCTGCCACACCGTGCCATATCCTGCGGCCATGAGTGCAGGAATGCGTGGTGCCAAAGGACAATGTCGGCAGGCGAAGCCCTGAGACGGAGAAGGACTGGTGATTGGCCATTGGCATTTAATCACGACCTACATGGCCCACATTTTCACCTTCCGGAATCCGGAATCCGAGATCCGAGTTTTCCATGAAATTTTCCTTGAAATTATCTTAAAATTGCGTTTGCATTTCGATTTCGAAATTTCTTGAATGGGAATACGATGTCAAGTCAACAAAAACGGTCAGACGACCCAAAGGCATCCCAATAGACTCTACGTAATTAAACTAAGGCTTGCCAATTCCTTACTGCAAAATAAGGCTAAAATATTCACAATGGGAAATTTTTCAAAAGTGTGTCTTATTTTTATAGCCCTGCAGATCTTATCAGCGACTGATAAGGTTATTATTCTTAAATACACATACGCACGGAAAGAGTTAAATTCCAGCTGCAAACTGCAAGGTAATATAAGTATCTG
>JAEIIH010022670.1:0-21629 GCA_018904745.1 Drosophila orosa | reverse complement strand
AAAAAAAAAACAAAGAAAAGAGAAAAAATTCATTTTAGGAGTAAGTGAAACAAAAACATAATAATTGTATTTAATGCTTGTGCAAAACAGAAAAAATTCTTAGCTAATAGCAAATAGCAAAAAATCTAATTGTCAGTGTTTAATTACTATTATTGATGTGCATTCGATGTGTGCTAAGCATCCCTTCGCCCCGATCCCTGTTTTCCATGTTCCTACAGTTCTCGACAGTTGTTCTTTTTGCCCATCTGAACCATTCGAACAATTGAACAGCAAATAAATGGCGCTAGACAACTGCATAAGTCTAAACAATTTGTTTGCAGCTGACGCGGAGTGTTTGAATAAATTATTAGTTGATTAACTGCGAGAATTATTAATAGAATTTAATTCAATTAGCATATTTTCAGCCTCGCCCGCGCCCCTAACCGCATAGATTATATAATTATAGCAAAAGCGAACGACACAAAAATTATTGTTCATTAAACATTATTAATTATTATTATTACGGCTTGTTTGTTGCGGCTTTTTGTGCATCTCCATTCGGAAATCATTTTATAAGGGGAAACCAATTATGACAAAAATCTAGAAAATAAATCCAGAAAACGCGAGTAGCAGAAACCATTTGGGGGGCAAAAGGCCAAACCAAGAGAATAAATATAATAAAAAAAAAACAAAACAAAAAACAAATAAAAAGAAGAACATTTCTTGTACTTAGGTTTAGTTTATTATACAAACCAAGATAAAGCGCGGCGGAATGGAGCTAATAATAACAGCTAAACGTGAATAAGAGGAGAACCAGATCCATCAACATTAGAAAAACGTTATTTTTATTCTTGTATAAGTATAAACCGAAGGCATTTTTCAACGTATGACAACTATTATTGTACGTAACTTGATATTTTGATGAGAATTTCTGTGAACAAAGCAAAAAATAAAAAATCCCAAAAAAACTGAAATATAGAAAAATATAAAAAAAAAAAAACACCCTGCCTCTTTTTTACTTTACTTCTCGGGACCGGGACAGTAAAAATGTTGTTGCATGCCAGAATGCTGTTGACTTTGGCGCTGTGACCTGCGGTCTGCATATATTTAACCTTTGTGATTGCAGGCGGCATTCGGCAAACAGTTCACATCATTAGCCCCACAGGATTGGGTAAACCAACCAGATATATATAATATATATATGTACATCTACTTATATAGCGCCCCGGACCTGGAAAGTTGCATAAACGACATTAAAGCACCGGCGGCACAAGTTTGTGCATTAATTTTTAATTATACTTTATGGCAGCCGGACATCAACAAAGTGTCTACGGGCCAAGGCCCTTGGCATTTCATCTGCCATTAAGCCCGGTTATTTGGTTATGGCTATGGACCGACAGCTTAAATCGTAAAGCAACTACTATTATATGGAGTAAATCACAATTTTCAGGGGGTAATTGGCTTGTCAGTCATTTTCAGGTATGCCACTCCGAATCTATATCAATTTTTCGCCCGGAACAACTTCGTTTGCGCAAAACTTTGGATGGAAAATCGCTTAGACTTTGTTTTAGTCTGCTAATGAAGATGCTCGCTCGCACACACATCGGATGGACAACGACAAAAGTGCAGGCAAGTTTTTCCCTCTCCTCGACTTTTCGTTTTCTCTCTGGCCATTTCTTTTAATTCTGGCCCGCAGACGTAACTCTTTTATTTTCGGGCACTTCAAAGGGGCAAGGCTCTGTCCTGAATGAGAAAAACGAACCGAAGAAGGCTGCAAAACTTTTCATTTCCTTCATTTTCTCGATTTTGTTGTGCTGCAGCGAAACTTCTAATTACATACATGACCAGCAGACACATATGTATGTATATATATATCTATATAAATATGTTGGCTGTACATACAGGTCTGGGGACGAGAGCATTGCACTGCGAGAAATCTCCGGGAGCATCTTCGGGGCATGCTGGCTGGGGAATTTCCCCTTTTCCTTTCTTTGGCTGCAAGTTTGCCCGCTGCATCTTTATCAAAATTGTTTCCAAAGTTCAAACCACTTTGCGAGCGGTGCGCAGGGAATATGACTTTTAAAAAGTTTTTACCCGCTGCTCCCGGATCCCTGGCTTCCTTGCTCCTCCCCCTCTCCCACTCTCCCTTTCTCCCAGATTTTCCCTTCATTTTCCTCCCATTTTCCCCTGCTTTTCCCGCTGCAAGACATGCTGTGTGTGTGTTGCTGCCGTGTCGAGATGCTGCTGCTGCTGTGCGGCTGATATGTGGAGCCGTGGCTGTTATGCCGTGCACAACATTTGTAGCTTGTCAAAGTGGCTCAACACGCCCGGCATGTTAACTTATTTTGCCGCTTTTCCTGGCCCGGCTAACTTGCAGCAGCTAACTAGAAGCTCCGAGTCCCCCCTGGCGAAGGGAAGAGCTGCTGCGACATGCAAGGTAAACACATAAAGCTTCCAACCTGGATACCCTGTAAGTACAAGATTTGTGATTCTATGCCGGAGAAGCTTGATATTTGATTATGTTTCAAGAGAATGTCAATAAGTATTTAATTGTTAGTTGAATTTATGTGTCTAAAATCAAAAGTCTTATTTGTTTCAAAACCTTTTTTTCAATCTTTTTTTATCCTTGCAGGGTATTGTAATTTTTTGTGAGAAGCTTGTAACACAATGAAGGAGTCATTCAAGGAAGTTATACAAGTTTCTAATGTTTTTCTTTTACTTTATCATACGAATTATTATCAAAATGGGAAATTAAACTTAAATATCTTTGATATCTTTATTTTTTAGAGATTGTTTCTGTAGAAAAACTTTTGCTGTAACTATTTTCTATAATACATTTGATGATACTCCACTTTCCAAAGTTTTCCAACAGTTTTAACTTAAAAATAGGTATTTATTCATTCGCTACTCTACAATTTTTAGACCGAGTTCATTTGGAAACAAAGCTCTCTCTCTTTGTAGTCCCTTTTTGTATAAATTACAGGCAGAAATTCAGCTCAGCCCGGCACATGAGTGAGGCTCTGAGTTCCCACCGAGTGCTCGTGTAACGTGTTGAGGTCGGAATTCGTGATGCCGGAGTGATGGCAGTGGTGTGCATCCTTAAAGTCAGAGGACCCCCAGGCGCTTTTAGCGCCCCCAACAACACGAGCGAGCAGACGAGTGACGACTGAATGCAATTTCTTTGCGTTTTAGCCACCACAAAATTGCCACCAAATCAATATTATTAGACACGACGAGGAAAAGCAGCGGAAAACGTGTGGGAAAAACTCACAAAAAAAGAAGAAAAATGTGTGTGTGTGTGTGAAACGAGATGAAACTCCGGCAACATGTTCACACTGCTCACATACGCAAATGAGGGCGTTGGGTTTCAGAGGGCGTGCCCCTTCCAACTGTAACAACACGAAAATTATGATTACAAGCAAAGACTGTCATTTGCCATAATATTTGCAGCATAACGATTATGGAGCGCTTTAGCCACGACTCCCACCGAAAATGGATAATAATAAAGAGCTGGCTGGATGGGTATTCCAAGCGGGCTTTGGGGGGTGACGGGTGGGTGACTGCCCCCAAGATAACACACATCCAGAGCGAGTGCCAATGACAATGACATCAACTGCAGACAAGCCCACAGAATGGCGCACAGAATGGCTGACGACGACGACGAGGGTTGGGCGGAATAAAACGGGGCTCCGACTACAAAGATGCACGGGCCCGATAGAGACGAGCTAACAAGACACTCCAGCCCCCGAAAGCCAGAGTAACAGTGGAGCAGTCGAGCAGTCGAGCAGTCGAGGGCCTTGTTAGCCTTCCAACGCACTCGCCACCCATCGTCCCAGCGGCGAATCCTGCTGGCTGCTCAGATTTGTGAAGGCCCCTAATTCATTCTGATTCTAAGATAGCAATGGAGCCAAATGGAGGAGATAATTCTCCCGAAATAGGTTAGTTTTTGCTATGAAACAATTACTGGCAGCGTTTTTGTTAACCAAATTTTAGTGGAATATCGAAAGTTTCAAAAACGAGCTCATCTTTAACAAAACTTTTAGTTTGCACGGGATAAGACCTCTTTTAAAATTCCAATGGGGAGATTAACGACTCCCCGAACGAAGACATCTGCCAATTGCCACAAAAGTTGCCACCCCACCAAGGCAGAGATGGAAATGCACTTGCCGTTGCAATCGAGTATCCAGTTTTCAGTTTCCAGTTTCCAGTTGGTTTTCCTGGGCGCCGACTGACTGACTAAACAGCTTAGAGGTGCTAATCCGAAGGCGCGGCAAAATTCGCAAAATCTGATTGCAAAGTTGGCCCAGGAGGGGAGGGAAACAGGCAGCTCTGTGATGTCATGCAAATGTGGCACGTTTAAACGCTTCGACTTGGCAGCTGCCCCAAAACCAAAGGACTCTGGTATCGCTTACCAGACTTGTCTGATTTCGATGCCGAAATTGCCAGCTCACTGCCAACGGCGTCAGTCGGGGCACTGAGAGAAAATCGTAAGGCAAATCTTAATATTTTACTTGGATTTATGTAAAAATTTGATTTATTTCTTTGAAATGAATTGATGTATCGCAGGGTAGGGAAGTAATACATGACAGAATTACATTTTTATGATAGAGGGATCCCCAATTATCCCCGTCTACATTTATAAGTAAAGAACATCAAGGAGTTTATGAAATTATATGGAAAATGTCTAGATTGAAATCGTATTTTTTTGCTTACAGCAACGAAAACGACAACAGCTCTTTTATATTTAAATTAATTAATTTTTCTGTATGTAAAATAACATAAAAAAGCATATTTATTAAATAAAAGCCAAAAATATAAAAGGAACAAGAAAATATATTAATAAAACCGCCAATTTTAACTTTTAAGCCATTTATGCTCTATCCTTTTTCCTATTAGAATGTTTTCTTGTATCAAATAGGTCTCCCATATAAAAAATAAAAGATTTTGCCTAACACAATTATAGAAAAATATTTAAACGACGTCTCAATATTTAAAAATACCCTTTTAAAATCTTTAATCTTTTCAATTTCATCATTAATATAACATTATCTACTTTTTTCTCTCCGTGTGCATAACTACAACGACAACGCAGGTGCAAAGTGCAGCCATCCCGCTCTCTCCACGTTGTCTTACTCTTTTTTTTCCCCGACTATAGAATAACTTCTTCGTCGCGCTTTTCCTTTTTTTTTTTTTTGGCAACTGGCGGCAAGTGCACTTGAAGTGTATCGAATTTGTATGGATTTCGCTTGCAGCCAATAATTTGACACTTGCATTGCGAGCAAGTGGAACGAAATGAGACAGAGGGGGGGATGCAGAAAGGGACAGACAGAGGCAGACAGAGAGAGAGAGAGAGAGAGAGATGGCGATGGGAAGACAGGACTCTTAAGCCGAAAAGAGCGGATTCTTGAATAAAAGTTGGCACGCGAGGGCGGCATAAACAAGGAAGCTCGCACGAGATTGTGTTACTGTGTGCGCGCATATATGCATGTCGAGTAAGCAACAATAACACACACACATGTACATGTACACACACACACTAGCCAACAAACGCCAACGCAATTGTCATCACCATAAAAATAACATAAAACTTTTTTACGACTCCTGTGGCCTGCGTAAGTCTGTTACAGAAGGATTCCCCCGGCGAAGTGGGAATAGTGATACTCACGCGGGCTTTGCACCACGTCACTCCACTCTACTCCACTCCAGTCCAGTTACTCTCCTCGCCGTTCCCACTAAGCAGCCATAAACCACCCGAGGACCACCATTCGACATCGCTTATGTCACGGCATCGGGCTCATTAAAGTTGTAGCCATTTCTTTGTGTGCGTGGCCCCGCTTTAAATGCACCCACCCGGCAGCCATATATCTCGCCGGAGCCCGCTCCCTCCCACTCATAATTCGCCGTCTAAATGCCTGTTTGGCGAAGCGTAATTGATAATGCATTCAATTGGCCAGCCAATTTGCTAAAGTGCCTAAGTGAAGTTGCCCCAGCCAGAAGTTAACAGTGGTGGCAGGTTGGTATTTGAGGGCCCAAAATATTGGCTAACAAATATTGGTTCTTTTAAATGTATAATAATAATGAAAGGCTTACAAATGGGGAAGTCATTTAAAGGGATAATCAGGAAATTATCTAGTAAAAACTATGTCTAATCTCTGTCACAGCCCGCATTAGTGGATTCCCAATTAAAATATACAAGTTTCCCCAAAAATCTCCATAGACCTAGCTCCACTGTGCCCCATGCAGCTGACTCCTCTGACTTTGCAGTTCCTGTTATTGGCCGTTGTCAGTGCACAGATTTAAAATCAACAACAGCCGAGCGACAAGCGACAGCAGCAGCAGCAGCAGCAACAACCACAGGAGGAGAGTTGCACCAACAATGTCTGACCGAAGTCAGGCGTACACTCATTTGCACTAAAAGCGGCATAAATATAAACAGGCAAAGTCGGCAAAAGGAAAAGCGCAGACCGAAAAAAAAGCAGAAGAGGAGGAGGCAAGGAAAAGCGGGGTAAAATGGTAGCGAATCTCAAAGAGCAAATGGAATGAGGAGCGAAAAAGGTAGTAGACTGCGTATCGAGAGGAGACTGCAAATGAATTGCAATGCAGCCAAACGTGTGCCCAACTTAACGGTAATTTAAATGTTAATGCACAGCCACCAGACCCAATTTTCCCCAGTACCCATTACCCATTACCCATTATACTTTGTCGACCGACGGCTGTTTGCTTGCCGCTTCCGTTGTTAAATGTTGTTGACATCATTGGCTTTGCCCATTGTTGTTTGCCTGGTTCTCTTCTTCACTCTCTCTCTCTCTCTCTTTTTTTCTACTCCTCTTTCTCTTCTCTCCTCTTTCTCTTCTCTCCTTCGACCCACATGCTAAATGGCCGACGGCAGCGGCCGCCATTTTGTCAATGCGCTTGTTAGCGCCATTGATGGGCCACTTCCGGTTCGATCCTCAGGTCCTGATTGCACATATTGTCCTCATTAAGCACACAGAACAAATTCATGCCAGTTCGGATGATCAGTTCAGAGATTACAATTTAATACAATGATTAAAAATAAACTCTTGTGTGACGACGAATCACTTAGTTTCCTGTTAATTAAAACACTCTGTTTATTTCGACAACCGCCTACAATTAGCCTTCATTTAAATAATGCTCCGGTGGCCCAATGATGAGAAATGTGGGACTAAGCGGAGGTGCAATTAGCAGGAAGCACGCGTTGCCTCAACCGTGGCCTTAATGGAGCGCTTTTCAGCCCGGCAACGAGGTGGGTTAATAAGATAACGCGCCTAATGGGTAATGCCCACGTCGATAACTCTTTTGGAGCCAAGGGCTAAAAAAGTGAAACGCGGTTCTGCCCAAAAAAGGAAAAAGTGAGGCCCCACCTGTCAACGCAATGGAGGTCAAAGCTCGACGGACACGGTTGGACATTAATTTCGCTCCAAAGTGGACGTACACACGCATGGAAATTGTCATATGTGAGAAGGAGGAGGAGGAGGGGTGTCATTTTTCATGCATATTTCAGGAGGCGTGTGCCTAATTAATTACGAACATCTAAACGGCGATGACATTGGCATAAATTGTCTTTTAATTTGCGCCCGGGCTGCTCTGCACTTGATTGATGCGACCTCTCCCACTTGACCGACTGATTCATCTGGAATCGAAAGGAGTTCGAGACCCTGCCTTTGACATTTGATGCCGGTCGGGGTGGACAAACAACAGGAACTTGGCCACTCTCAATGTCCTTGAGCCCGACGGTTACATAAACGTGGCCAAGTGAAGGGCTTTTCGGGGGACTTCAGGGCCTCCGGCCAACGTTATGCATGTGGGATCAGCGTCTGCGGCTTTGCCTGCATTCACGATGAACCACCGGCGATTTGCACGCATCTAAATGTAAACTAGAGAGGAGAGGGAGTGCTGAGGAGAGCCCCATCGCAATCCGACGCGGGTTAGCTGACTAATTGACCCAGACACGGCTCATGAATGGCCCTCATGCACCAGTAATCACGCAGCCACGTGCATTTCGATTTCGATTTTGGTTTCAGGCACAGGAATCGCAGCCAATGGTCAGGGTCATCATTCGGGGCAGGGCCCCCTCCTGGTCTGTGGCTCTGATTTCCGCTTACGGGCAATGAATCAAGAGCAATACGTGCCGAAATTTGAATGGGGCAGTGCGGTAAGGGAAAGCTACTTTAAACAATTACAAACAGCATTGAAGAGAGGTAATCTCAATATATTTATTTAGTTTAGAACACTGCAACTTCTTCTTTCAGTAACTAAACATTAATGAAAAGAGTTGATTAAGCCACGAAAGTATCCTCTCAAGACTTATTGACACAATTTCCCCAAGATTTACCCCAATATGCAGTGGAATTGGAACTATTTAAACCGCCACCACATCGCTTTCCCTCCATTTCCTGAAATTAACTTTGCAGCCTCGTATTTCATAAGCCAACCACAATGCACGCCAACCACTTGGCTCACAATGGCTCACAATTAACCCGGCCAGACGGTCAGTCTGCGTCCTTCTCCGCTGGGGTTGGTTTCGCCTTAACTTTATTGTTCCGATACTGAAGGGGAGAGCTAAAGGCGCGGCGATGGCGATAGCGGACGAGGAGCGCAAACTTCCTTATAAGACATTTACCGACCGCACCTTAACCAAGCAGGATCAACATGGCATCCATGTATTATTTAAGCGCTGCGCATCCTTTTGCCGTGCCCTGCATAAAATTTCCTCCAGCGGAAGTTTGTCTGCAGGACGCAGATCCTGGCCACCAGCCCCGACTCCCAGCTCCCAGCTACCAACTCCAAGCTCCTTGGCGTGCTTTATGTGTTTCCGCTCGCATTTCTTTTGCCATTTAAGTACACACCTAGTTTGGATTTTTTCCCTTTTTTTTCCCCGCTGCCGCTGTCGTTCCTTTGTTCTTTTCGCTTCGACTGCTGGACGCTTGTTTATGTCTCTTCTTACGTCTTTGGTTCATTCCTTTATATTCGGTGTTTTTGTTTGCGTTTTTTATTTTTGTTTATGGCTTGTTTTGAACCTTGTTTGAACTGGTTTAAAATTTCTTGGCACAGGCTCGGCTCGGCTCGGCAGCGCTTCTTTTTGGCAGGCCCAACCGCACCGGACAGCGGACGGGGGAGGCCTAGCTGAGCTCATAACTTTGTTACACACAATTAACAATTTGATGCTTTGCCAAGTTGCTAACTGCACTCGGAAAAAGTGTTTATATGTTGGTATTAAAATCAGAAAACCATCTTAGCTTGTGCAGATAATTTATGAGCAAGGAAACTCTGATGCAGAGATATGGTTACATTTTTTGATAATTAATTTTTAATTTGCTTGAATTTATTCTTGGAATATATAAAGTAATAGTTCTATTTTTCCCGTGCACCAGGTCTTTTTCTCCTTTTTACTCTACCTTCAACTAGAGTTGGGCAAACAAACCCAAAACTGGCAGTTACATTGTTCCTGCGGTTGCCAAACAACGAGGACACACGAGCCTTTAAGTGGGCGTCTCTAATTGAAAAGCGCAGCCAAAAATAAAACACACGCATTCCCCATGTGGGTAACTTTGTGTGTGTTTGGCTGAGCACTTTACCTCCCAGTCCGCCGCCGCCGCCACATCCTTGGGGGCCAGGTGCGCCTCGAGTGCACTGCAATTGCTACGTAAATTTTATGCGCTGCTAAAACTTTGCTGGCGGCGGGGGAGCTGAGATGACGCCACTGGCCGAGCTTTAGCCCCGGAAAACTTTAAGGTCAACTTGTTACTTGAAGTTGCAGCTCGTGGCGAACAACAACCTAGAGATGGGAATAGAGACTGGCGGAAGCAGTACAAGGATCCTAAGACAGAAGCCTGCTAAAGATGTATAGGGTTTGGAATAGAAAATCTAAAAAATATGGAGAAGAGTATATTAATTTTCAAAGTCGCCTCCTATTTTATGGAATTAATATGCTTTCTTTTTTGAATGTAGTAAAATCTCTACTATCTCTAAAGATCCTAAGAACCTTCATAAGAACTTGGTTATCCTTGTCAACACCCCCCCATCGCTAAGCTCTGTAAAATGCAGCAGCTGTTTTGGCCAGGCAAAAAATAGGAAGTAGGTGCTGCTGGAAAATTAGCCAAATGGCCGCTAAGTGTTGGTTTTGCGTTTAAGCGGCATAAAAATGTGCAACTTTCCGTGCAGATGCTCCTGCCGCACTCTCACTCTCTGTGTTTCGCTCTGTGTTTTCCCTGGACGAAGGATGACAGTAACGGAATGCAGCTTGACCTTCACCTGGAATGCCAATGGACATGGCGAGGCCAGGTGGAAGGATGATGACGAGGTGAAGATGGCTTTGCAAGTGTATGGTACTGCTGGCAAACGATTTGAAAAATTTATTCGAAAATATTTTTGTGCCAGTCAACGATGTAACGACAGAGCTTTGGCTTGGGTCCTGTGTGCCTGCCTTGAATCCTGCCATCCAGCCATCCTGCCATCCTGCCATCCTGCCACTCTGCCATCCTTCCTGTCGTCCTGCATGAGAAATAGCTATGCTCACTAACAGGATATGCTGCCAAAAACATTTTTAATAATTTAGCACACACATATTTTCACATCTTTTGGTGAAATTCACTTTGAAGACCTTGCGCAAAGTATGCGCCTGATGTTGCCGAAAGGGGGCGAAGGACGAGGAGGACGGGGAGGACCAGCTGTCGATGCGCCTGGCATCGCTTGGGACCCGTGTCGACATCAACGTTAGTGTTGAGTAATGCGAAACCAATTTTCGAGGCAGCATTATTTAAAATCCCAAATATGAGACAGCTTTGATGTCAAAAGTCGTGAGGTTGCAGCGCCAGCCAGCCGACTTATGAAATATGAGCCCAGGAATCGGTGGAATCGGTGGCCGTAAGGACTCTCTCTTAAGGACTCGAACACACACAAACACACAAATTAGTGGTATGGCGTTCAGCGAATTCAGGTTGTGCAAAAACTGTTTAACTATGCCTTTGATGTTCCCCAAATGCCGCTGGCGAACTCCGTCCCGTCCTTGTTCCTCTGCGAAACTCCAAGTCGAACTCATTATGCTTAGTGCAGCTGAGTCTCGCTTTCGCTTTAATCCAATTCGCAGCGTACCGCAGCGCAGCACAGCCGCATCGCCTTATTATGTGCTCCACGTGGCGGATGAGCAATATGCGCCGGCATTGGCCGCAGCGTCAACATTTGCCAGCTGCACACACGAGCGTCGCCAAATTGATTTCGTCCTGTCAGTGTACAGAGAGCGGGATATGCACTGGCAGAAAATATAGCTGAGGAAAAATATCTGTAATCTTTAGGATAATTATTAAATTCAATATTAAAGTATCATTATTTTACTCACTGTGTAAAGTACCTCCCAAGGCCTACGTCTCTCAAATACATCCTTTGCCGTGCAGGGTATTCTGGCAGAGTCCTACAGGGTATCCGCCACTCTCGAACCCCCCGAAAACCAGTTTGTTTGTTGCTTTGTCTTGTTTGTTTGCAAGGAAAACACAAACATGCCTTTACGTCATGCGCGCCGTTTGAAAATTGAATTTTAATACACAAAAGCAGCCGCAGATGGTTGGGGATTGTGAGCCGGGGAGTTGGGACTGCGAGTAGTCAAGGGATTGTATTTGTTGTATTTCTGTGTGCGGGATTCCCATGCCCATACATACATGCTTGGAAATTACGCCTAGACAATTGAGCTCCCATTTGCTTTCGGCCCGTTTCTTTGGCTCAGACTGGGTCTCATTTGGCTTAGTGCATTACCTCAGTCACTGGGGCCGGCTTTTCGGGACACATTATGAGCCGCCATTAACGAGGAGCAAGGAATGGCACAAGTTGGGGCCCAATATTCCGCCTTTTTTTCGGGCAGTTCTCGAAGTAATTTTCCTGATTCCATTTGGCAGCAAACTCTGCCTATTGGATTACGTTCCAGCGACTTGTGCATTCGCACAAAATATGGCCATGTGTGTGCCTTTGGCCGTAATTTCATTCCGGGCCAAAAGTTGACGACGCAGACAACTTCCAGGGGCCTGCTCATTGATTTCCTAAATAAATTTGCCAACTGCAGCTGACTTTTTATCTCATTTGGTGCCTGTGTCTTATTTATTTACCGAAAAAGTGCAGTTGCCATTGCCGGTCCTTTTCAAAATCAACCGAGTGCTCTCTCTCTCTTTCTCCGCCGAGCCAAGGACTCCTCCGGCTCCGACGAATCGCCATGGCAGCGGGTAGAAAAAATCTTGAAATTAAATTTTCAAGTAACTTTCACTCGAGCGCAATGCAAACTAAATAATTCATGGCAGTAGAGGGCGACGGCGGGCGTAATGGGGGGCCCAGCTGCCCCTAAGGTGCGCATGTGTGTTGTGTGTTGTGTGCTGAGAGTGTGTTGTCGGTGGGTGTGTGGGGGGAATACATTTAAATAAACAGCAGTCGCAGTCGCAGTCGCACCAAGTTATCTTTTTGCCAAGGACCTTTGCAGACAGACCGCTGTGGGTGAGATGATAACGTGGCCTTAAAGCACACAGGCACTGAAATAGAATACTACGACTTGAATATTACCACAAAATAATTAAAATAAATATAATCAAGTCCAAAATTGCATTAAATAAAATATAATTTAAATACAAGATATATTTTGTTCCAAATTTAAATCCAAATAAAATGTTTCAATGTCTAATAAGCATCCAATTTTGTAGCATTATTTTCTGCCTCTGCATCAGCATCACTGTGTGCGTGTCCTGGCGTGGGGGAACCCTTTTTGTGCCGAGTGCTTTTGTGTCCTCGCTGCCATCGTATCGTCATGCCAAAATAGGCAAGTTCACTCAGGCAAAGCAATTGCACAAATGGCCAATTCTGCTCGTAAGTAGAATTTCCTACGTTTCGTCAGGGGCTCGCTTCGTTTCGTTTCGTTTTCGTTTTAGTTTTGGAGCTCAGCTCCGTTCGGTTCGCTTTGGCCCAGAGCCCCCGAACTCCGGCTAAAACACTGCAATTCCGTAAACATCTGATGGCCAGGCGGGGGAGTGGAAAGGAGGGGGGGTGTGCCAGTGTGTGTGAGCTGGTGTGTAACGAAGCATAGATAAAATAAACAAAACACAAATAAATATGTACGCTGCATGGCCAAAGTTTAAAGTGCCAAGGAAAAATCAAAATAAAAACTTTTACCCTTCGCCATGCTGATTGCATTTAACTTGATACCGGGCCAGGCCAATGGGAACGGAATGGAATGGAACGGAAGCCAGCAAAGTTGCATGCTCACACATGCTCAAGTTACTTAGTTGCCAGGGCTGCCGCATATATCTCTATTATCTGTGGGATGCCTTTGAGTTATGGACCCGAACTGGGGCAATTCCTCATGCAATTGCCAATAAAAATCGAATATATTTTATTTATTACCTTGCGAATGTTTGGCCATTGAATGTTTGCTTAAAACCGTTTAATCTGCTTAAGACCGTTTGACTTTCAACTTGGGTGGCAAGTTAGGTGTTATAGGTAATCCTTGGGATCAAAGGTGATTTCTTTTGAGCCTTTCCTTTTGCTATTTTAAGCAAAGTAATAATAAATACGTAAATACTTAACAAATCTTAGCTACATTTTATTTATTTAAGAACGGGTAAATAATAATCCGAGATTGTGTTTCCTGCATCCCTAAGATTCCTCCTATTCGCTCAGGAAACGAAAACTTTCCGCTCTTCACTGCCGGAAGTGTGCGCTAAAAACGTTGTTGCCGTTCTCCATTTTGCTTTGGCTGTACACTGAGCGAAAGACACAGACTGACAGGAACTGAGAATAAAAAAAAAATAATGTACATATTTATTTGGTTACTCCTTGGCCCGATTCTGGTCGAGCGATTGTTGTCATAATGTTGATTGCATTTTTATGCACTGCCATCGATGCAGTAAATTCAATTTAACGAAGTTGCCGCCCCAACGTAATTAAATCCACGTCGACTTGTGTCCAGCTGGAGGATGTGGATGTTGTTGCCTCATTCGATTAACTTCAGCCCGGGACTTGGCCATATGGAGGGCGGAGGGCGGAGGGCGGAGGACTGGTGTAGCGAAGGGCCGCCGGACCGCAGGATCTCGGCAACTGAAAACTGGCAACTGAAGCTGGGGAAACTGAGACCAGGACGAGACGGAGCGTATTTGCTCGTGACACTTAAACACATGCGGACCAAACTGCTTTATGCTTAATTGAGTATTATCCCTGTTGCACATGGGCAGCAGGATGGCGAGGAGGATGCAGCATGTCTGAAAACAGCAGCTCTGTTTGCTTAATAGCATGGTCAGTAAATTTAATTAACTTCCCTTAAGGATACATGCAACATATAATAAAAGCAGTGCAGCGGCAGTAGCCACTGAAAAGGACAAAACAAAGGCGACTCGCAAAAAAAGGATACGAAATGGGCAAGCAAATTTGCTAAATTGAAGTTTATACACCCTTTTTAGGTGTGTGTGTGTTTTTTTGTTTTTTCTTTTTTGAGAACTACAGAAGTAGACACTGGCCGCAGGGCATAACCTTTATTTTAATCCAACAATTTGTGAGTATGGAAATTCAGAAAAACTATCTGCAATTTAAAGCACTTACCTGGTAGGATCAAGGATATATTTATCTGTCTGAGGCATGTAAAGTAATTAAGTAATTAGGTATCTTTTGAGGACGATTAAACAGAGAAATATTTATATTTATATCTCTTCCAATCGTAGATTTTCCATCAAAGACCTGTTCAAGCCGTAATACCCACCAGCAAAGGGTATAAAAAGAAAGGAAAAGAAACGGAAGGAGAAGCTGGCAAAGGAGACAAACTCCAATGGCAGACTGTCCCCATCTTTGGCTCAAGTTGCACTGGGATTACCCATACACAGACAACACTATACTTATATATATATATATATATACACACACGTGCAGAGGAAGGACCCGGAGAGAGAAGGACAAGACTTGACTGGCTCCTGGCTGATTGTTGGCTTGCCGTTGCCGTTGTCCTTTGAGATGTTGTGCAAACAAGCAGCTTAATGTCAGTCGACACAAGACAAACACAAACACACAGAAACCCACACAAGACTGGCACACTCGCAGACTCCTGCACACTCCTGCACACGGCCGACCGGAGAGAACACAGAAATTAACTTCTTTTTGATGAGCATATGTTGCACAGACGAAGGACGAACGACGTCGAACAACCCAAAAGCTGACTGCCGGGAATAAAACACGCTCGCAGCTATCATTGCCGCAAATTATAGTGCGCTGGCCTCCACGTTTATGGGCAGCAGATGTGGCTAAAATTCGCTCCGCTCCGCTCCAGACGGAATGCATTTGGCCTCGGCTGCTCGGCGGATGCTGAAACCCCAAAAACTGATTCGCATTCCGATTTCGATTCATAATTCATAGGCAACCACTTTGCATGCCCCTCGGCGGTGACGCGTCACGTAGTCCTGGTTAGGCGTTTGCTTCCTGCTCTAGAATCAGCCATATATATATATATATATATATCTGCCACATATGTAGCCGTGCAGCATTGTCTTGTCTGGCCACGTTTGGGCCATAACAAATGATGCACTCGACGGTGGCGCGGCCAAAAGTTCGCTCAAGGTGAATTGAATGTTGAATTGTGGCTGCTGCAGAGCCCCGGGATGCTTTGGCATGATTATGTTTTTATTCCTGAAGGACTTGCCTTTAAGCACACCTCGATTTGGGTTACCTGTAAAAGGTAATAATTTATTTCAAGGCAAGATTCTTCACAAAGATTAGAAGGGCCAATAATCACAGAATAAGTTACCCACGCAGCTGTAACCACACATCACTCATACGCAACGTGGGACAGCCTGGAAGGGCATTTAATTATGGCCGAGAAACGGGAGGAGGAGGAAATCACGCCGCAACACTGATGAGGCGTGCAATCAAAGTCAAGCAGCTGTAACCCCAGACACACCACTTCCCTGGGAAGTGGATCGACCAAGGCTCTTCGACTGAGGGGCAGGCACGAGAAAAAGGTGCCATTAATATGGCCGTTAACATTGCGGTTAGTGACGTTGCCTCTGCGCACATCCGCATCGCCCGCGGCCATGTGGCATCTCATATTGCCCGCTGGCAGTTGCCACTCGCACTCACCCCCAGCACTGGCCACACTGGCTGTGGCAGCTGCATTTAACACTGCCATCGACAGCGTTTCCGGACGCCTGACAGCCGACAGCCGACAGCAGACAGACTGTCACTGGCAGTCGGCTAATGCCGGTGCTCCGCGCGAAAGTTTAAGTTGACTGCCGCCAGTAAAAGCCATTTAAAAGTACGTGCCTGGATTTCCCGACCCGGTCTCGGCCAGAAAATTCCTCCTGACCCCGGAGTTGGCCCGGACCTGGCTGTTATTGAGAGCCCCAGTACGTGGACAGCGCCGAGCGGGAGCCAGGTTTGTCACTTGAAATGTTGCAGTTTCCCAGCTGCACCGCCGCCGTATCGCCCTCGTATGTTGCACATAATTTTCACATAAACGAAAGCCTAATATAAAAAATTCTCCCGAATCGTGACCGGCAAACGCAAGCAAGTCCAAGGTAAACTAGGGATGTTTAACGGGAGAGAGAGAGCAGCCGATGATACATCGAGTACAGGAATAGCTATATAAATTTTGAGGAAATTGTATTCTTAAAAATAGCTGATAATTACCTAAAATAACATTTAAATAAAGTATACTTTGGGTTAAAAATTAAAAAAAGTTAGTTATTTGAAATAATTTCAGCTATATAATCAATATTTTTATCAAGTATTTCAACGATACTTATAGACAAATCAAGAATTTGTGACATCCCTAGACAAGGACATAGACTTAAAGACCTACAACCCAAGACTCGACCTCAAAGCTAGACCACGAGTCCCCCCGAAAAATGCAATAGTCCCCGGTGGGCCTGGCTTCCCAATGTAATAAATAAATCAACTGCAAAAAATGTTGCGCCCGCATCGACATTTTAAGTGTTGCCCATTGACTTTTGATTGCTTTTTGGCCGGGCCAAAAGCAGGGCCAGAACCCGCGGGAATTCCGCTGGCCGATGGCAACATTTTGCTGCACAAAACAGAAAAGCAGCGCACAAAAAATGGAAAATTTAATGAGCTAGCCAAAGTCCCGAGTGGAATGGAATGTTTGCGGAGTCAACTTCTTTTTTTTTTCTGCCCTTCCAGTTCGCTGTTTTTTTTATTTTTTTATTTCGTTTGGCCCGGCCGAAACTATTTTCAGCAAATTTGTCAAATTAAATTGCATGTACAAGAGGCGGCCGGGCCGTCGCATCCCTTGAAGGGCCGAGTCGGGCCCAAGTTCAGCTGCTTGAGGATTGAATTAAAAGTTGGTGTGGCTTGGCGGTGGCAGCCGCAGCTCTCCGAGTAAAGCGCCGCAAATTAATGTGCATAGTTTTTGTTTGCCGCTCGGCTGTGGCCTGGCATTTAATTAAAATTGTTTACTAAATATGCTTAAATTTGTGTACTGCCATTGGCACCGTCCTCGAGCCTCCCAGCCCCCACTCAGTCCTCTCAGACGTCCCGCATTTCCGAATCAGGTCAATGCACAATTCAATTTACGCGCCTGTGTACGAAATCAGTCTCAGCGAAATCTGCTTTGTAACCAGAGTGACAAATGTTAATTAAGGCATTCTACCTACCCGCCCCGCGACCTTTGCCCCGACCCGGCCGAGCGGTGCTGATTCCTGCTTTGATGGCTTTTAATAAGGTTCAGTCCGGGCTGGAACTCGCCGTTAGTTATCCGCTCCGTTCCGTGCCTTTGCTCTCCTTTGCCGCCCTGTTGAGTGCTCGCGAATGCATAAAAGTCAAGTCAGAGCTAAGCAAAATGCATTACAATGATAATGTTGCCCTGCTTACAGCTGCCGACGCACAGGGAGAAAAAATATACAATTTAGAAAGGTTTCTGATGTGAAAAGTGATGCTTAAAGTTGGATAAACCTGTTTTGGTCCTTCGAGCCGGATGGAAACACACTGTAGTACTAGGTATTAGGATATTTACTAGCTAAGGTGTTAAAGTACAAAATATGCATTTAATATTCATAAAATTAAATAATTAAATAATTTACCAGGGAATACAGACATCCTACAGGATCATCCTAGACTTCTGCTGGGAAGTATATGACTTTTTGTAGAGTAAAGTCCCATTATTCAGTATTATTAATAGATTAATGCTCTTCTCCTATATATATTCCCAGGTTATGATACATTAGTGATGCATTAATCAATTCTCTAGCTAATGCATTTTTCTCTGCCTGCAGGCGATGTTGCTGCTTTTGCTGTTACTGTTGCCGCGCTACATAATTCAGCAGGACATGAACTGACAATAAAATTTAGTGCTGAGCTCGCATAATAAAGTCGGCCGTGGACGAGAGAAGTGGCAAGCAGCTTGTCCAGCTCCGGATTCAGTTGCTCCTCTGCTGTAGTTGCTGCTGCTCCTGTTGCTAAAAAGGGCTAAGAACTAAAAGCAAAGTCATGCGGCCAGCAGTAATGAAAAAGATGAAGAAGAAGCTGGCAGGCTGTAAAACTGTAAGTTGGCATTAAGTTGCAAGCATAATGAAATTATTTCTCAGGCCGCTCAGACGACAACAGGATGATGGCAACGCATCGCTGCCACTTGCCGCTGTTGCTACAATTACTGATGCTGCTGCTGTTGCTCCTCCTCCGGCTGCTGCTGCTTCTGCCACGGCTCTTCAGTTGGCGAAGCGTCGGCACATAAATACTTCATGCTTAATTGTCCTTTTGGGTGTAATTTCAAACGCTGCCACGCACACAGCACGAGCAGCAGCAGCACCAGCATCAGCAGCAAAACGCACGAGATGACAGCCCTTAAAGCCGGGCTAAAAGCAAGCCCCCTCCTCTATGACACCCCTTAACTGCCGCTTCTTCTGCTTTGTTGCCTTTGCGTCATTCTTGGCGCTGTAATTTTAGCGCTTGACACAAAAGTTGCAATTTTCGCCGGCTAAAAGGAGTGAGAGAGTGGAGTCCAGGGAAAAAGTGAGAAAAAAAATAAAGAGGAATGAAATTCACGCGAGTGGTGGAGACTGACCAGAGGGAGACAAATTGAAGCCCCCCAACTTTTGCTCGTTAGCGCTGCCTTAACCCAAAAGCAAACTGGATGCAACGGCAACAGTTTCTGCAATCGTGGTGGTCACACTCATGAGTCACTCGACCGTGCTCTGGCCACACTCGAGCCCCATTCAAACACTTTACATTTGCACAACCATCCTGCGGTCTTCCAGACGGAAGGCCTCCGTTTGTCAATGGCCTGAATGGACGGACGCCGAGCAGCAGACTTTTGTGAGTGTTTATTGAAAGCCCAACGAGTTCTGCCGACTTAATGAAGAAAAATTTCTATAATCGAATGGTCCGGCAATTCAATGGATTGAAAGGATATAAAGGCTGCTGCACTTGACGAGCAAGATTCTGTTAATTAATAATATTATTTATCCTCACTCATAAAATACAATTTATGCTGCCAAAAGCGCTTGTTATTTTATTCAGTTCGCCCTTAAATGTATTTAATTTTCCATTGCTCCTAATGGATGAATGCGTAAGGGCAGTCTTGCATTAAACTTATGCCCTGGCAAGCTCTAGTTCTCAATATTCTTTTGCATAAGCTGATTTGCTTGAATAAACCCAAGTAACAAATTCAATAAATTTTGCGTAAATGGAACTATTTTTAATAGAGGCACTTTAAGCTCTCTCTCTCTCTCTGGCAAATGATTTGTTAAAGCCCTGCAGATATCCCAGGCTCTGTTAATAAATTCAAATAAATATTTTCAATGCCTTGCGTTGTGATATCAGAGGGAATGTTATGAATGTTTGCACGCGTGAAACGTCAACAGTCGATGGAATGAATGCAGCCGGCCAGCTGCCAATGTTCACATGCCCATTTTTGGGGCAAAATCAGAAAGCCCTAAACCAAAAACACAAATCGAAACAGCAACCGGAAATTCGCAGCGGCGGAGCAATGATTCTGGCAACGCAATCCACACGAAAACACAGAGAATGCTCATCAATTTTTAAATTTTATGGCACAAACAGCAGCGCCACGGAGCCAAAAACGCAGATGCAGAATGGGGGGCGTGGGGCGTGGCACTTATCCACAAATTCTCTTTGGGAAATTAAATGCTACGTGATTGAAAGTTTGCCCACCCAAATGGCACATGACCAGCTTCATTTTGGGCTTCAATTTCAGCTGAGTTTCAGCTCCATCTTCAACTTCAACTTCCAGTTGCAGTTCGTTGGCATCATCAGTGGTGGCAAGGGCGTGGCACGTAGGGAAGGCGTGTGCGTGGCGATTTAGTGTTCCGCTGGGGGGAAGGCGCGTTTAATTATCGCTCTTAAAGCAATTTCATTGTCCGAAAATCAGCACAGGTAGAGAAAGATGAGTGAGTCATCTCCCTGGGCGGCTTTGAGCACGATTTCGCACACAGATTTTGGGTATTTTGATGCACCAAGCAATAATTAGGCAATAGAATTAAATTGTATTTAATATTTTAATATATTTCTGTTTCCTAAAATTATTCAAGGACAATTAAACATATTTTTCCTTAAATAATGATCCCTTTTCTTAGTTTTAAGGAGTTGTACATTAAAAATTTTCGTATGAAACTAACACAAAAATCTGAAATATATTATTTTCAATATTTTATATTTTAAATCTTTTTTTTGTCTGCATTTCCGCCGCCCATGATTTGTGACTCACAAGTGTTGGACACACGTTAGCTGCATTTGCATGACACACTCGTGCCGGCCCTCGGCCACGCCCCTTTCTGCCTGCATAATTGGCGCCAATCAACTGCATTAGCATGATGGCCAAGGGGATGGAAAACAGGGGGAAGGAGGCGGGAAAGTCAGGCACAAGAAGCAGGAGGGGCTGTCGTGCCACTTCCGCTGCCTTCTGGTTAGCAGCGTTCTTTTTTTTTGTTCCTGGCCAAAATAGAAATGAAATAAGTATCTGCATGGCCAGCCGGTCATTAGCGGCGACATTTCAGCCACTGCCCCGCGTCCTGGCCTCCTTCGAGAGCTCCTTGGGCCCGCTCACTCATTTCCGCTCATGGCGAAAGTTTTATGAGATTCATAACTTTGCCCGGGCTTCCATTCCATTCTCTGTTTTTTTTTTCTGTGTTTTTTGCATTTTGTGCAGCTTGTGCAACGTCTCGTCTCATTTTTATTGCTTGCTTAATTATGGAGTCACTTTACATTGACACGCTCCAGAGTTGCCCTGCCCCCGACTGCCACTGACCCGTGCGCACTCCATGAAAATGATGCAAAATAAATAGCAAATAATTCGGCGCAAGCCGCTTAAAAGTTAGCAAACTATGGCCAGGGCCAGCTCCGAAAGTTTAACTTTGTCATAACCTCTTTTTGTGCGGGATACTTTTGCAGTGCGCCCCCCTTTATGGTTAATTAGCAGCCGCTCGAATTTCCCTTTAAATATTTACGGGCAACAAAACAAAGTGTTTGACAGTTGACAAGTCTGGCCTGTTTATTGCAGACTTTTTTGCTTACCTACGATGAGGTTAAACTATGTTATTTGTGGAGTTTCAGTGGAGAACTTTTGAAATTAATTCATTTCCTCCTAAGGAGTATTTATATTCGTTGTTGTTATGAGCTAAAAATGATAAATCATAATTCTAAAACAGAAT
>JAEIIH010022644.1:0-10323 GCA_018904745.1 Drosophila orosa | reverse complement strand
TTCTATTTTTTATTTACTTCTAAAAAAAACAATTCCTCCCAGTGTTTTGGTCATAAAAAGAAGCCAAGGTGGAAATGACTGCCACAAAAAATGCCGATTTTCATGGTCTTTCCGATTCTGTGTTGAAAAATATTCCCGAATATATACTCATCTCGTAACAAATGGATTTGATTTTATGCAGAGGAGGGAGTCATAAATTCCGCCTTATTTGAGGTAACGAAAAATTGAAACTGGCACCGCGACTTGATAAGCATTCATTTCGCTTTATTTTGCCCACTCGTTGCCTTTATTTTATCGTTCTCTCCAGGGCAAAGGGGAAGCCGGTTGAAAGTGCTTCATAAAAATGCTAATTAATGTTGTTAACTTTCTCACTTTTGCTCATATTTCATTTGGGCCAATTCAGCGCGGGATTCCGCGGTGGGATTCATCCTCGAATTTACCCCCATGAAAGTTGAATTGGCCTCCTGCTGGCTTCATTTGACGCTCGGCTGCTTTGTCACAGTGCCTCCTTGCTGGGACCTTTCCTCCCCCTGCTCACCAGAGTTTTCCCCCAGCCTTTCCATTTACCCCATAAACAAATTTATCGAGCTCATAAATAACTGCAACACTGTCGCTGATTGTTCGCTCAACGGCAACAGGACTGCCAGAGTGTTGGCGAATTGCCTACGAATTTCATCCGGGGAAACCCAGCACTCCGACACTTTTGCATTTCAAGTGTCATTGGGCAAAGTGCTCTCTAATTATGCTCGTATTTTTTAATAAATTAATAAGTCACACTGACGCCGGGCATATTTTGGAACCTGGCTGCCAGGCAACCTCGTTGCCTGTTGTCTGGCTGCTGGCTGGTTGGCATAATGAAGTGTAAATAAGTTATTGTCAGTTGTCAAGTGAGTTATCGTCGTTATCGGCAGTCAGAGCCCAGTGATTTGCATAAAATATTGTCGCAATATCGAAGGGGGGATTAGGCGGATGGAAAGCCGAAAGTCACTTGAGTTATTGACTCGGGCATGCTTCATTACATTGATTTCGATTATAAATTTTAAATAAAACGATGATAAGTGCTGCGTAGCATGATGCGATGCTTATTCCGGCTTAGCTGTCAGCTCCCTCTCTCTCTCTCTCTCTCTCTCTCTCTCTCTCCTGGGAGCTTCGTCCTGGCCAAAGTTCAGGGCTCAAGGAGCATTAGAAGTGGCTCACACCGCAGGATTAAGTACTCAAAATATACATGAAAACTTTGGCGTTGAGCGGCGAGCACAGAGCCAGACGCTGCCAGACGCTGAAGATGACTTGATGGCTTCAATTTAAATATCAAAGCAAAGTCGAAACTAAAATGTCCTTACACACACCCGCACAGCCGCACAGGTTCGAGGACCACAGCAGCCGCAGCTCCGAGATAGCTGGATATATGACGTTGGCTTGGGGAAGATATTTCAGATATTCTGGGAATTTTTAAGTGTGTCGTCAAGCAGCAAATCAAAAAATATACACACACTCTCGTTGCATATGTTTGTAATTAGATTTTCCGGCAAGGGAAAGAGAGAAAGGACCTCCTCCGCACACTTACACCTTTTTTATTGCAACGCCCCGCTGACAGGCAATTACTCACGAAGGGGAGAAGGAGAAGGGTGAGGGCATTACAAGCAAATGAAAAATCAATTTGTTGATTATGCATAAATCATAAGATTTATGCGACTCCTCACTCGTTCATTCATGAGTCATTTATCAAAAGAGCCAACTTCTTTTTTGCCTTCACGTCAAAATCGCAAAAACAGAGAGCAACGAAGCGAATCGCAAATCGAACTCTGGCAAGGGAAAGCAAAAACAACTACACCGACACAAAATCAACTAAATATTGATCAGGAAAATTACTAAATAATACTTGAAGAGGCTACAGAGTTATAAATATATTAAATAATAGTTTAAGCTCAATGTTGAATATAATTTTAATAAAATTACATGTAAAAGATAGACTTTTTATCAAAGAAATCATTAGATTTGTGGGCTAAACAAAAGAATCTATATATTCCCTTTAATTTTTAATCATGTTCCTTAGTGCTTTCTGTCTCAAAGATATAGACTTATCACCTTGAAGCCACAGCTGAAGTTATATTACATCTCATAACGATGTCTAGACCGCCTAACGTAACTCTTAATATTCTTTGGATACAAAAATAGATGGAATCTTTGCTGTAGATTAAATGCAAGCTGCTAGCAAATTGATCTCCTGGCTTAAGTTCTTCATCTCGGAAAGTGTGCAAACACTGGGAGCACCGAGGGGCCAGCCGACATAGCAAACCTTGACGACAAACAATTACCAAGAAAATTATTCCCTCAAGGGATATAGAAGCAGGAGCAGCAGCAGCAACATGGCTGCTCCTACGACTATATATAGACACACTTAGATACATATAGAGTAGGCAAAACAGCAAGTATAATATTGTTGGCAAGGACATTGTGCAGGAGCCACTAGGCCTGACTAGGGGACCAAAAACAGTAAGGACTCAGAGGCAAAATGATTGCTAAAAGCAGAGTTAAAGCAGAGAAAGTTTAAGAGAAGGAAACAAAGGAACAAAAGGATCCTTAAGAAACGGAAATATCACAGGGATAACTCTAGTTTCACTTGTCAACATAGGTGACATTAGCAACATGACCAATAAAAAGTGTGTGACTGCAACATTGCTTAAACCTAACCTTAGCAACAATTAGAAAGTTGCAGTTGGGAGAAAGTTGCCATATTTAAGCCAGCAACATCAATGAAAGCGAGAGTTGCAACAGCAGCAGCAGATAAATGAAAGCAAAAGCCACATGGCAACAGGAGCAGCTGCAATAATTACATGACCAACAGCAACATTAGCAACAAGCAGAGGTCCTGCGGCAACTATGACAAGCCAGGATCCGGGGCTCTGTAATGTTCTCTCTGAAGGAAAATTGCAAAAAGAAGCAATTTGTCTTGTTGTTTATAATTTCGATTAAACTTTCGAAGCGAGAAATGCACATGTACTATGTGTGTGTGTGTGTGTTTGTGGGGAAAGCCCCCCAAAGTGTACGAGTGTGCGTGCAAACAAAAGGGCGAAGCGAGTTTTCCGAGGCGGCGGGGAAAAGCGTGTGAAAGTGTGACAGAACTGTCGACAGAGCGAAGGGAGAGAGAGGGGAGCAGCGAACCGCAGCAACAACAATGATGACGGCGACCCAGTGGGAAATTGGAGCAAAGCCGCAGCTAAGCTGACAGCACCGACTGCGACTTCGACTGCGACTGCGGCAATTTTCCAGGAGGGAATCATATTTTCCAGCTCTGATAACTTTAAAAAGGCGGCTCGTATCAGCCAAGTTTGAGGCAAACTCGGAAAGTCGAAGGACTAAAGGCGATGCCAGGACTACTCACTCGACTGCGTTGTTGCGTGGAAATTGTTTTCAATTTTCGTTATTTGACAAATGGTGACACTTCCGCTGAGGCAGCCAGGACACACCAGCAGCAGCATCATCATCATCAGTCGGGCCAGGACTTTAACAATATGTACACATGTCTCACTCCACAGCCAGGACTTTCCTCCGTGTGTGTCATGAGGTTTTGTCAACAATAAGTTTTTATGCCGGAAGAGTCGTAGTTGTTTATGGCAGTCCCCTTCCCATCAGTTGCAGGATTCTCCTCAGGCTGAGCCGCAGCATCAGCATCAGAAATACACAGGAAAAAAGGATTCTACTCTAGCAAGTAGATTTTTCAACAACTAACAACAGGTTTAAGAAGCCATTTTTATTAGGAAATATTATAGAAACATCTAGCTTTAATATTCTAAATATTTTATAATAATTCCCCTTTTACTGAGACGTTTCTCTCTCTGCAAAAGTTCCCATAAATAAATGTATACGTTTACGTGCGAGTCCTGCTATCCCTATCATGTGAATATAACTTTAAGCTGTGACATGAACGCAGCTCGGACGTGCTTGACTTTGACTGACTGACTCTGACTGACTCCGACTGACTGACTGACGAGTCGTGAGGTAGAAACGGAATGGCAGCGGAGATGTAGCCACTAAGGGTTAGGTTAGTCTCTCTGTCCATTTAGTTTAGCTGCAAAATAAAGCGACAGCTACATAAACTTGGTCAGTTGGACAAACTGCAGTTCCTGTCTTCCTGTAGGTCCTTCCCCCAGACTCGTATCCCCGACCCATTTCCCGCCTGACAAATGACGCAGGGCCAGACGAAACACAGCCATCAATCAGCTTGGCCAAGTTATGACGTCCGCACGTCCACGGCCACGTTTTATTCGCATTTTTATTAAGGATTCCGGAGCGATATCAGGACATTGGTATATCTGGATTTGTCTTTGGCTTGCGTCACTTGTCAGCGCCAGTTGGAGCCTGTTTCGATCAAATCTGAAAAGGGAGGCTCCATTACCAGCTCCTGCTGCTGCTGCTGCTGCTGCTGCTGCTCCTGTTTCGTTATTCTTTTTCCCCCATTTAGCTGCCATATATATATTTATTGTCAGCCATGTCACACTTCATAAATATTTCATAAATTGCTTCGCATTTATTTTGACAGTCGCGCCAAAGTTTCGACTGCCATTTGTTAACCCTTTCAGCTGCCGCTGTTCGCTTTTTTCTTGGCCCGGTTATTGTTATTTCAGTTATCATGCGAGGCAGTCATTGCCAGCTGTCACACATATTGTCCTTGGAGGAGGATCTCCGACCTCTCCGCCTCTCCACCACTCCACCCACAGTCGCCATGCGAAAATGAAAGATTTGCACCAACCTAAAATGGTATTCATGTTCCCCAGGACCCTCATTGCCGCTCCTCGCACTTTTGACTACTCTCAACTTCGCTTCCATTTGGCCAGGACCTCTGCAGGACTCGTCGTTGTAGTCGTCTTGAACGTTTTTTAGCTTTTAGCATACCTGTCAGCTGAATAAAATGAAAACTAGTTGCCAGAGCAAACTTTCGCTTCGTCCTTCATCCTCTCCCAATATTGTTGACACATATTTTTTGGGGCGCAAAGAAAAAAAAAAAGAGAGAAGAACGCAACTTGGCTATATGCATATGCCTGCCACCTGCCACGCCCCCTGCGGCAAAAGGGACAGACAACGCCCCACTGCACTTGAGCTGGCTGCCACATTACTTTGGCCGTCACTCCCCGATCCCTCGACTTTCTTTTTTCTTTATTTTTTTTTGCAGGACTCGCTTTTTGGTGGCCTCTTTTTTGGCTTTAAGTTCTGCTGCACAATTTGCCAGCTAACGTCCTCAACCTGGGCCCCCAAGGATCTCGCGGGAACACGGCAAGGAAATTGGCAAAAGGAAAATATATAAAAAAAACTATTCCCTTGGTTCTACATTTGATTGGGAAATTAGCCTAATGAATGTGTTAGTTTTAAGGGTTTTGAAGGAAATTAGGTGTTTAATTTATATTAAACAAAGAAATATATATAGAACTTTGAATCGTATTTTATTACTAATTTTCTTAACAAAATTTTAAATACAAAAATAAGGATAGTTTTTAAAATAATATGTTACAAAGAAAACAAAGAATTCCAGTTTAAATCCTTAAGCATTAAGTGCTTAAGTCCTTCTCTCTCCTCCCTCCCATTTAATTATTTCTGCAAGGAAATATGCCCCATGATATTAGACTTGAACTCTTTTGGTAATTTTTATACCTACAATTTCCCTTATTAATTATTTTCAATTCACAAACATCTAGTCAACGTTTTCCCTTGCAGTGTAGCACTTTCGTAAGTCCTGGGGAACTGCTTAACGCCCAAATTGGCAGCACCTGGCCAAAAGTGTTGGCTGACTGTCCTGGCAGATAAGTAGTCGTCCGGGGCTTTTTCTTCGCTTCTTCAACCAGCTTTTCCCGCCCCCCCTTTTTTTTTGTGATTTTTTTCGGGAGAGAGGCAGAGGAGCGGAGGCAAGGGCTGTGTGTTTTGACTTTCAACGAGGAGCGAAATTATTTTCGCTGTTGCAAGTTTGTTGCAACTTTTGCCTGACGCAAAGTGAAAATTTGTCATGCTCGTTGAGCTGCTTGAGCTGCTGCTGCTGCTGCCCCTCTCCAGATATAATAAATTCTTCTTCAGTTAAGCAAAAATGCTCCACAAAGACAAACAAAAACACACACAAACCAGGCACGGGCACAAACACGGCGGCAAACATAAATACAGACTTGGCAGACAGACTCGTCGTCGTCGTCGTCGTCGTCTGTGGAACTTTTAACTCACTTGCCAAATATTTTAGCAATTTTTGAATAAAACATTGCCAAGATTCCAGGCAATGTCCCCCCCTTTCATCATCACCATCCCACCTGTGTTCGCAGCAGCACTTTAAAAGCGAATTTCATAGGGGTCTCAACTTAATTAGTTGGGATTCCTGGGGCCCCGGCATATGTACATTTTCTGCCCCTTCTCTGGTTGTATTTTTCCCACTGCTTCTTACCTTTCAATGGAGTCCTGGAAAAGGCCAAGTCACGTACTGTACAGGACGACGACGATCTGCTGACTAATGCAATGTCTCTGCAAATACATGGAGAGAGTGAGAGGGGAGAACGAATTAGTTTGATATTACTTATTATAATGTCATGTTTTCGTTTTCGGTCTGGTTTCCAGCCACGAAATTATAGCGCTTATGGAACTGGCCGGTCGGTGCATACTTTATTCATAAAGCCTCCCGGGGGGACCCAGGACGTTAATGGAAATTACGCATTAAATAAATAGCCCTGAGCATATTACATGAATCAGGAATGAGTAAGGATTTTGAACGGTTATAGGCAGGAATTTAAGTAATACACTTTCTTGGGATCAGGATACATGTTATTAGAGGGGAAAAGAAATATTAAGAGGAATTTCTACAAGAATATATGTACTTTTATATATTTCTTTACCTAAAATTCCCTTTAAAAATTCAATATTTTCCTTCACTGCAACGTTTACTTAATTATTTAATTTTATATGGTAACCCAAAATTAACTTCTCCCTTTTACTAGTCCCTGGCTGTAGCTTTGCCATTAAGTTTTATAATATAGCAGACCCCTGCAATCCCCTGTTTGATTATATAATTTTTATAGGCTTCAAAGATCAAAGGCTTGGCCCTGGCAAATCCTAATTGCGTTAATTTTCCAGTAATTGTGGTCCAACTAAGTTCGCTTCCAGCCAAAACATGCGATAACGTAAACAGCAGAAAAAGGCTCGGGAACAAAGGGAAAAACTATTAACACGAAGGGGGACACTGGGTGGAGTCTACAGGGTGTTGTGTGTGTGTGTGCAGAGTGTGTGTGCGTGGGTAGTGTCTGGGGTCTGGGGTCTGGGGTTAGGGGTCAGGGATCGTGGGTGTGGATGGCGCGTTATTCAAATAGTTTCGTTCGCCCGGCTCGCAGCGGAGACGATAACGATGATGACGACAGCCCAAGGCAATTCCCCTTCTGGGGGCCACGCCCACATGTGTGGCATTGAGGGGGTTGGCCAAGAGAGGGGACACTCCATTGTGCCGCCTGTATGAAAATGGAAATGAAATAATTGCATTGGCTACGCCTATAAGAAGAGGAACACAAAAAAATATAGAAACAATGAGGAACTTGGCACACACTGAGGAAAAGTGGGTTGAAAAACGAAGGATTTTGCTCTTAAAATAACATTTTAGAAAAAGTAAAATTTATAGGAATTAAGTTGAGATAGGAAAATAAAGAAAATACATTTTAGAAATATTTTAAAATGTCTAGAAAATTAAAAAAGAAATGTATCTCATAAAATACCAAAGCTAATCTTTCATTATCAATTTGTATGGATAATGACTGGCTTACTAATGTGTTTAAAAATATTTGTATGGCCTCTATAACCTCTAAGCTTAGTCCGAAAAATATTTTGGGAACTCTTATATCTTTAAACTTGGTCTAAAAAATATTGTAGGAATTTTGGGAACTCTATAACCTCTAAACTTAGTCTGAAAAATATTTTAGGAACTCTTATATCTTTAAACTTTGTCTGAAAAATATTTTGGGAACTCTATAACCTCTTAACTTAATCTGAAAAATATTTTAGAAACTCTATGACCTCTAAACTTAGTCTAAAAAATATTGTAGGAACCCTATTATCTCTAAACTTTGTCTGAAATATTTTGGGAACTCTATAACCTCTAAGCTTAGTCTGAAAAATATTTTGGGAACTCTATAACCTCTTAACTTAGTCTGCAAAATAATTTAGGCAGTTTCAGACAAGAGTTTCTCCTAATTAGAAGCTAAAACAGACGATTGCTTAATTTTTTAACGTATTTCCCTGGCTCTGTGATAATTGTCTATGCTTTCTTATAGTGCTTTTATATTCAGGGGGTTGTGCTGGCTCCATAATCTTGTGGATGTGGTGGTTGTTTACTGCAATCATAATCGCCGCCAACGCTTGCTGACCATTTGCTGGTCCCCACTTCCAACATTTGTTGGTTTTTACCCATTTTAACGTTAATTATGCCCGCATTTGTGGCCACCGCCCCCTATCTAGTTTCTCCAGTAGTGTGTACACTTTTTGTGTCATTTGAATATTTAATGCGATTTATGCCATTCATGCCGCTGATGCCTTTCGATGATTAAGCATTGAATAATTGCTGACGGAGGCGATTCTCTGGAGGCACAAGTAACCGGCGGCGGTGGTGGGGCAGTGCTTTTGTGGCAAACCGAACAATTGTCGGGGGTTCTGGGGGGTGTGGGTGGATATCGGGGCATCTAAATTTGATTGTCGGTGGAATGTCAAACAAGTTCAAACGGCGGCTGCCACTGGCAACCGACCGAAGCCAAATGAAACCCCAGAAAAGGCACCAAGCACAGCCGTTGAGCAAAACCCTGAACAGGAAAAATCAGGAAAATGCCAATGGCTGTGCAGGAAAAACATATCGAAAATTGGATTCAATGACATTGATTGTTCAATTGGACAAGGCTCTGAGGGGGCGGGGGTAATACGATATAGCAACAATAAAAACGATCGAATTTGTTTAGATCATTAAAGTAGTTAGGGTCTTATTACCAGGGAAATGAACTTTGAAGGTATTTTTTGATATCTTAGGGTGTTTTCTTAAGCTTATTTATTCACTTTTTAGCCTGTACTAATATTTTAAGGCCTTGAATATGTTATAAACTCTTTATTTTTATGTTAAATCAATTACATAATTTCCCACTTGATTTTACATACTCATATCAAGCTTTAGTCACTCACAACTCCCTTTTAAAAACTACTTTCAGCAGAAACTAGAGAATTCTGTTGCTGCTGATTTGATTAAAATCAATTTGCTAAATCGTTGCTTCCCTTAGCAACTCCCAACTTCCTTGACATCCTTCCTAATATTCCCCCATTACCCTGCTCCTACTCTTTTTTATTTATCCCCAGCCCCCCACATCATGCCATGTGAACAATTTGCATGTGGATAATCTGGGAGAGTCGCTTTCGGAAATTGCTGCAACGTTTCCATTTCATGTGTGTGAGGCAATAAAAATTTAATATAATTACGCACAATTTCCAGTTGAAGTTTATGGTAGGGACATGCTCCAGAACCGAGTCACAGGACTCTTTCTCTCTCTCGACGTGACTTTTGACAGTGCCGTCGTTACTGGGGTCCTGCCAGCTCGCTTTTCCAGGCACTTTATGAGCCACCGCCTCGCCAAGACAAACATAAACACTTGTGCTTCTTGTGCTTCTGGTGCTTCCCTCCCCTCCCCCAAAAAACAAAGATGAGGGGGCGTGGCAGGACTGGCAGGACTGCAGCTGATTTCATAAAGTGTAACAAGCCAAAGCTTTGAGCTCGACTGCTGCGACAAATAAGCGACAGCGGAGCCGCAAGCTCCTTTCGCTGGAGAAAAGTTTGTGCCAGAGTTTCAAGGGATACGAGCGAGTGTGTGTGTGTGTGTCACACCCTCTCCTCCCATTCGCAGGACACGCAGGAGACACCGCTGCCAGTGCCTGCGAGTTAAATATTTGTTCCGCTTGTTTACATTGAAGACCCCAAAAAGCAAAGTTCCCTCGTGCTCCCGAGCCTCCTGTTTTTCCAGCTCCCTTCATCCCTAGGTCCTTGCCCCTTGACAAGTTGTTATTTCTTAATATTGAGAGCCGCGGATGATATGGGAGGCGCGTAGAACAAGCTTGGGGCTGGTTCTGAGTGTGGGACGTGTGACAGGTTACACGGGTTCCCCTTCCCAGGCAGATCATCAATTGTTTGATTTTATTTTTGCACTTGAAAAAATATATATATTCTCTGGGAACTTGTATTCAAAATATAAGGGTACCTTATTATATTTTATAAACATTTTTGAGTAGTGCTATACACATAATGTCATTAGGATAATATCCAAATAAATAAATACATTT